>PVKA01009690.1:0-20304 GCA_004027165.1 Ctenomys sociabilis | reverse complement strand
GTCAGTGACAACAAGGTCCTGTGTTCCTTCGATGAGGACAGCTGGGCTCATCAGGAAAGCCAGCATGACAAGCTCCAAGAGCACCAGCAGCTCCCTACAGCCTCTCTGGTCCTCCTTCCTCCCTCCTTCCCCCTTGCCTCCTTCCCCACCTCTTCCTCTTCTTCTGAGTGTGTGTAGTGGTGGTGCTAAGTACTTGCCATGGATTTGCCTGGGAAAGGAGCCACATTCTGCACTCCATTGCTTTGCACCACCAGTGCAAGCGTCCACACAGTGGGTGAGCACCCAGAGCTGTCTCCGGGAGCCCTTATCCCCTCCACTTCCATATTAGTGAAAGTGCATGCTTGGCACTGCTGTCTGTAAGTGTAATCACTGAGTCAAAAACTAAATGCGGTTAGGTCAGGCATCGCCAAATTCTACTTCACAGGTGCAGTTCCGGTTTGCATTCCCATTCGCAATGGGTGGGAGCACCAGGGTCTCCCCATTCTTAGTAACAAAGTTTGTCACAGAAGACAAACAGGCAAATTCACCACGTGATGGACCATGGTGATATCCACAGCCCATATGTGGCTTTCTCAGGACTTTCTCATCCATTAAAACCCTGTGGGTTCATGGAACCCAAAAGAAGTGGACCCCAAAGCTGAACCAGTGAGGACCGAGGCTGTCACTGTTAGGAAATTCAAAGGTGGGGCCAACTCAAGCAGATTTGGACACACACCAAGCAGAATAGGTGTAATGGTGCCCGTCTCTTCTCCTACTACAGTTTCACAGCATAGAAGGTGCTGTGATCAGATGTGTGGCAGTTGCCCCCCCCCCCCTGAACAAACGAGCAGTTTTGCAGCAGTTTCTCCAGTAGGCCCAGCCAGAGGTCTGCCCGCCTAGTCCAGTTCTGCCGCAGTCACCTGCAGGAGGCATCGCATCCCAGACATCGAGAGCTCCGTTACACAAGACTGCTCTGGACTTCAGATGCTGCAGGCCACATGATTTCACTGGGAAGCCCCAAACTATGCCTCCCCCAAAATGGGCTTCTTCAGCCTCTGACCATTCTGAGAAACTGCACAGATTAGCGCCGGAGGGCGGTGTTTCCTACGAGAAACTGACATTAATGGAGGACTGCAGACAAGCCGCAGGCAGCGGACGTAAGGAGCTTTTCCATCTGGAGCGCTCCTTTTACCCAGGAAAGATCTGTTCACAGGAAGAGATGGTGGCTAGCCACTGCCCCAGGCAGAGGTGGCCACAGGTGGCTTAGCAGGGAGACTTTAGCTGCACTGCAGCGCTTCCCTGTAAGGGTGTGCCTCCTTAGCCCAGCCTTCTGGGCCTACTGTCATGGGCCCCGAAGCCCAAACCTCCCTCCTCCTCTGAGCCTTTGAGTCTGATGCTGCATGTGTGTGCTTCTCCTGTCTGCATCATTAGCAGCGCTTGTGATTTCTCCTCTGACCATCTGTTTACTCCCAGTTTCATTTTCTTTTTCTTCTTGGTGTGTGTGTGTGTGTGTGTGTGTGTGTGTGTGTGTGTGTGTTTAAGAGTCTACAAGGTGTTCAGGGTCTCACTACTAGATGAGATTCATAGGATCCACCTGTTTTCAGTCTCCCAAGAGCTGGGATTACAGGTGCACGCCACCACGCCTAGTCTCAATTGCCATCTCAGCCCAGTTTTTTTTATAGTTTAAAATTATTAAATATGGTAGGGTGAACAAAATTTAAAGCTTTCCTGTATCACCTCATTATGGTTTATATCTAGGTGTCCCCCAAAGGCTCCCTCACTTATAGGTGGGGTAGCTGACTTCCTGCTTGGAGGTGGGGGTGGTGTCTGGCGAGAAGAGGCGGGCACTTACCGTGGGAACGGCTTCCCAGAGTATCCCTGGCTCTCTGCTTCGGTCTCTGTGAAGGAAGCACCTCTTTCCCTGCCGTGCCTTTCTGCCATGTTGTCCCGCTTAGGCCAGCAAACTGTAGACTTTGAGTGTGAAGCCTACATTGCAGTGGAGACCCCAGGAAACTGGAGAAGCCAGGAACGCGAGTCATCTGGAGAGAGTCACAAGGAGTGCGCGGAGTCGCTCCAAGAGAGAAGCCATGGGTTGTGTCAGTGGCCACTCCTACCAGCAATGCTCTTAGGGTGGCACTTCCCTAGTCATTTAGGGATGGCATCTTGCTGCAGCTTGCTCCAGGCACTGGATACAAAGTTATAGGATTTCTTTTTTTTTCAGAACTGGGGATTGAACTCAGGGCCTTGCACTTGCTAGGGAGGCACTTATTCCACTGAACCATCTCATTTTGGCCCCAAAATTATGAGATTTAATGGTTGTCAGGTTGAGTTTCAGTCTTTCATTTGTCCCAATTTCTATCCGAGTTCAATCTTCTCTTGATCCCACTGGTTTCTAGTCCCTATTCCCTCCATTTCTAATGAGAATATTTATCCTGTGCCCTTGCATGTTGGCAGTGTTTAACTTTCTTTTGATTTTTACTTGGGCTCACAGCTAACCTATTGCCATATGTCTCAGAGTGGATGTGGGCAGTCAGCACTGGCTTAACTGTTAGGAATCCGACAACTCTTGGAGATGGACTGAGCACAGTTTGTGGAGTAAGAAGAGCATGGCCTTTTAGAGGCCAGGGCTGAATGCTGTGGCTTATGTTTAAATGTTCACTCATAGCTGGGATTTTTGGAAGGTTATTGGATTATGGGGGGGGGGGCTACAGCTGACTCTGTTAGCAGGTACTATCTGGTTGGAAGAGGTTCACTCCTGGGGTGTGTCGTACTTTGGGGTTTTGTAACGTAAGTAATACAATACAGGACACATATTTATATGATTATTTATTTATTTATCTTTGAAACCAGGGATTGAACTCAGGCTCTTGTGCTTGCCAGGGAAGCGTTTATTCCACTGAGCCATCTCCCCGGCCCCTATACGATTATTTATAATAGCCACCCAGAGAATCACATACATAGAGTGCAGGAAATCTGCCCATACTAAAGGCCAAGGAACCCAGCTGAGGGCCTGGGTCCTAATATCCTGCCTGAGTCCATCTGAAGGCCTAGAGCGTGTAACAACAGCGCTACCCCCAAATCCAACTAGAGGCCTAGAGCACATGGCAGGGTCTCATGTAGGGTTTCATGGATCTGTGCTGGAAAGGTCCAAATGTCAGTGGTGAGAGCTACACCGGCAGGATGAAGGATGAAGGCCCTGTGCTAGCAGGCTGCGGGATCTGAAGTGGGGCCAGGAAGCAGCACTCAAAGTAAGAACAGAGCTCCCCCAAGAAGTAGCGCAGCCATCCTCAGTGCGCTGCGGTCCGGAGCTCCTCCAGCCGCGAGGAAAGCTGAGTTCTCATCAGGAAAGCCAATGTGGAAGCTTCTCCAGGAGACTGACCAGTGCACCATCTTCCCCTCTGGAGCAGGAAATGATGCTCAAAGTGAGGACCAGAGCTCCCCCAAAGTGAACAATAGCCAGTGTCAGTGACAACAAGGTCCTGTGTTCCTTCGATGAGGACAGCTGGGTTCATCAGGAAAGCCAAGAGCCAGGCGTGGTGGCGCATGCCTGTAATCCCAGCACTCGGGAGGCTGAGGCAGGAGGATTGTTGTGAATTCAAGACCAGCCTGAGCTACAAAGTGAGCTTAAGGCCAGCCTGAACTGCATAGTGAGACCCTGTCTCAAAAAGGCAAAGAAAAAGGAAAGCCAGCATGAAAAGCTCCTCCAAGGGAACCAGCAGCTCCCTACAGCCTCTGGCGGCTTCCCAACAGCCTCTCCCCTTCTTCTCCAGGTCTGCCTGTCACGCCGTAGGCAGCCGTCCTCGGGTGGACCTCCCACACCTGGCACCACGCTGCTTCAGTTCAGCTGGGTGTTACAAGTTGGCCACCAGTGAAAATCCACCACACAGTGAGATCTGGAAGGAGACAGCTCCCTTCTCGGCTCTTCCCTTGACTCTGCTTCTTCTTTTTTTTTCCTGTATTTTAGAGAAGGGTCTACAGGGTGTTCAGGGTCTCACTCAGACTCCTAGTGATGCTCCTGTTTACAGCCTCCCAAGTGCTGGGATTACAGGTGCGCACCACCATCCCAAGTCCTAGTGCACTCCGCGAGCAGGGTCAGTACAGCAGGCAGGGGATGGAGCCCCGGCCCTGTGCTGCTTGCACGTGCTTTTTCTGTTGCCCTGTGGTGAGCACCTCCACTCATTCCCCTCTCACAGGCTGCCCCCTGAAATGTGAACCACAACGAACTTCTCCCAGCCTAAATTGCTGCCTTTGGTATTTTGTCCCAGCAATGAGAAAAGTGCCCAAGCTATAGCACACTGTGGGCTACCCATGTGAATGGGCATTCCCATGACCCTTCCTTGGGTTTGATTAATGTGTTAAGATTGGCTCACAGAACTGAAGGTAATACATCATTTCCAGAAGAGCTGAAGGGAAAAATATATAGGGTGAAATTTCAGGGGAGG
The DNA here is from genome assembly GCA_004027165.1 of Ctenomys sociabilis. Classification (NCBI taxonomy): domain Eukaryota; kingdom Metazoa; phylum Chordata; class Mammalia; order Rodentia; family Ctenomyidae; genus Ctenomys; species Ctenomys sociabilis. Next base: position 15,883 of record PVKA01009690.1, on the reverse strand, counting down.
GACGTGGCACCCCCACTGAACAATCACAGAGCAGCTGGGTTTCTAAGGAAAGAGCAGAGAAAATTGGCAATAAAAAAATCTCCAAGCGGTTCACACCCAGGTACTTTCCTGTAAGGTGAAAGCAGAAGAAAGCTCTTCATGGCGACGGTCTCACAGACCAGAACCTCCTGCTTCAAGGAAAATCTGCCCTGCTTGAGATCCACCTGCTTCCTTCAAGTTTCCAGCTGATGGTGTGGGCTTTGGGGAGAGGGACTGTGGTCTGGTCCAGTTCCTTGGGGCTCAGCTCCCACCAAATGGCCTCCTGTAATTTTTAACAATAGGTGTGGTTGGTCAAATCACAGGTCACTGGCTTATAAGGAAACCCGCAGCCTGTCTATGCTTCATAGAGTCCCAACCTTCTAATGACAGGCTTGGGCCCCAGGCCATCCACCCAGCCCAAGGCCAAGCAGAGCCCACAGCCATGGCTCAATTATTTGTGTTCCGCAGAAAGCTGTCCATCACTCTGGAGTTGCATGGATTTGAGGAGATGTACACAACGCCTCCTGCGCCTGGAGCCTTGGGCACTGAACCTGTGTATCACAATAGTGCTGGAGAGAAATCCTCAGCTGTCAGCTCCCACCTCTCCTGCCCCAGGCCTGCCAGGCTCCTCTTACCTTTCTAGCTCTGAACTGCAGTAAAGATTCATGATTCACAGATGTTATTATTGCATCAGATTTAGAATTCACTGCAATTAGGAGAAATAGTTACAGTATAATGAAACGTGAACTTGATCATAAACCTGAATTAATTAGGTTATGCTTGAGCCGCTGTACCAGAGATCCAAATAAACATGAAAGGGTTTTTTTCTCTGTATCCCCAACAGCACCCCGGCTGATACAGCAGCCACTGTCCTCACAGGCATAGCAGAAGAGGTGTCCCGGGTCTAGTTTGGGGGTGCAGGGCGCTGCCGTAGGAGCTGAAGTCCCGGAGTCCCAAAGGCCAGGCTTGCGGGTTCTTGCTGTTTCTGCTATTTTCTGCCTTTCAGTGCTTGGGCCAAGAAGCCACACCGTAGACCCGGCAGGCTCTGCCCCCCTCTCTCTGGATCTTCTGTGGCCTAACTGTCTCTCGGTGTCACACTGGAGACTGAGGTCATGGAGCCTAGCCCCAGGCTGAGGGCAGCTGCTGAGGGCAGCTGCTAGCTTCTGTTACCTGGCAAAAAGCACTCTAGGGCAACTGCACAAAGGAGGAATTGTCCGGCCTTGCAGTTTGCACTGACTCACCATCTTTCATTCATCTGACTCACAGGACTTGGATAAAAGCAGCCAACACACATAAATATTGACTTTACTCAAATGGTCCTGGAGCTAAGGGCTGGTTACCAGGTGAGCTATCTTCCAAGGTACTGCAGACTGTGGGTGAAAGAAATACTGCACGAGTTTTCTTTTGATTAGTGTTAGAATAGCGTATCCTTTTCCATCGTTTCATTTTTAGTTTTTGCCTCCATATTTAAAGAGGGTTTCCAGGGCCAGGCAGGTAGCTCAGTAGAATAAGTACCTGCCTGGAAAGCACAAGATCCTGAGTTCAATCCCTGGGACTGTAAAAATAAATAAATAAAATGAAGAGGGCTTCTTGTACGCAACATATATGAGGTATGATCAAGAAATTTGGTAAATTTTACCCCCCCTGGTATGGATGCTCCTGAGGCAGACACTGAGAAAGCACAAATTGAGCACAATAATTAGTTAATTATTTGGTACTGAGAATCAAACTTAGGACCTCACACTTACCAGGCAGGCACCATGCCACTGAATTGTACCCTTGGCCCCCAGCAATATTTGTTACAGAATAATTGTGGTACAAATCAATGGAAATGAGGGGGAAAAAAGCAGCATTAGGCCATGTAGAAGCCTAGATAAAATGAAGCCTCGGTAATCTCAATTCAAGCCAGAGGAAACTGGAAACTACCTTTTGGTACAAGCCAGCCTCCCACCAAAATAGCTGGCCCTCTATACCCTAACCTCAGCTGACATAACTTAGAGATCAAGCTTTTGCGCTCTCTTTCCTCTATCTGGATGTAAACTCTGCTAATGCAGGTCGTAGTGGGGGTTGTGTTTGTTTTGCTTAATTTTTGTCTTTTTAAATTAGTGTACAACTAGTCCCTGCAACAGTGCTGAATAAATATGTTTAATGAATAGATAAAAAAATATATATGGTAAATTTTAAATTAAAAAATTATCGCAGTAAAGGACTTAACATCACTACGCCCCATCCCCTTCGCTTTAGCACCAGTCCATCCCCCTGGCCACTTCCTGAAGCAGCTCCAGAAGTCCTCCTTTGTGCCTGGCTTTAGCTGTGCTGTTGTGACGGCCTCAGTGTCCTGAACTGGTTCAAAAACTCTACCTTTCCACGGTCATTCTGACTTTGAGGAGGAGCCAGCAGTCACGTGGTGCCATATCTGGCCAAGCAGGCGGAGGAAGACCCACTGCAGTACTTTCATCTAGCAGTAGTAGCAGGCTGAGCACAGCACTGCGCTCTGGGACCCTAGCGCTTGTGAACTGTGGTCCAAGGAAACATAAACTTTACCATCTTAACCTAAACATATTAACTTTTTTATTTTTATTTTTATTGAACAACAAATAGCAATGAGACAGTTTCCAGACAAATTGACTGGACAGGTTTGGTAAATTAATACATTGTAAACTGTTTTTGTAATGTTTTGGTAAAAATATTAAGTTAATTAAAAACTAATTTTTCGTTCTGAAACCTTAGGAGTACGTGTTCGCAGCGCATAACGATCACATTCGTCACGGGGAGCTGGCACACGGACAAGACACGCCTTTTATATCCCCTATTAGTATTAATTAAAACATCATACAGTTCTGCGGCACTCGGTCATTCACGTTGCCAGCGTTTTCAGCTTGCGTAATGGGAACTCTGCGCCTGTGACAGGCTGAATCCTCAACTTGATCAGTCTGGGAGGCCCTCGGGGGGGATTGGTGGGCCACACCCCTGACTGGGACTGCGCAGGTCGCAGAGGTGTGACATTCTAGCCAGTCTCTGGCACTATTCCTGCTGTTGTTCCCAGCTGCCCTGAAGTGACAGCATTCCTAGATTACACAGCGAGCTTACGGCCAGATGGAGCTGCGTAGTAAGACCTCGGCCGAAAAAGCCAAACCAAACCACCCCCTTCAAAAATAAAATGTTTCTCTAGGTGTAATATGATTTACTTAAGAAGCAAAACAGTTTTGGGGCATCTAGATTACTACCACAATTCCTAATAGTGAAATAAATATCTCTGAAAAATGCATCTGTACTTACTATTATTCACTCAGGAGCAAGCGCAACTAGTTGGAGCTCTGGCCCAGGAAACATGGACCATTCCACTTTATTTTTTCATGCATTGTGAAGTTTCCCTTTTGGAAGAATATGGCAGTTAGGGCCAGCGAGATAGCTCAACAGGCTAAGCGCCGACATAGGCAAGTGCAGAGACTGGGTTCAATAGCTAGCACCACATGCAGTGCCCGCCCCGCCCCCAGCTGCACTGGGTGGGCGACTGAGTCCAGGCCTGGTGGTGCACGTCTATAATCCCAGCAATGGGGAGGCTGAAAGCAGGAAGATTACTAGGAGTTCGAGCTGCATAGTGAGACCCTGTACAAAATACACACAGAAAGAAAGAAAGGAAAGCAAGCAAGCAAGCAAGAACATGGCAGTTTAAGAGCAAGCTATGCTAGCTCCTGGGTCAGGGCTGCGACAGACAGTAACTCAGACTCAAACGGGGTGCATGTCACTGTCCCAGCCTGCCGCTGCTGTTACTGCGGTTATCACAGCCCCGCACACTTGTGCTGTAACAGGACTTGCCTGCTAGTTAATGAGCTACTAGTAGTAACTATGACCAGTCCAGTCCAGTGTGAAACAGAGCCAGGAGGCTTAGCCCTGGGAAGGAGGCAGGACTGTGCACGAGTTACTGTGAGCAACAACCTCGGCATCTCGGGGCGCTCCTGTGCACCCGTGTTTCCATCAGCACCTTCGGATAATAGAGACAGTCAGCTTGGGGAGAAAGAAAGGACAAGTGAAACACAGCACAGAGCCTGTCCTTTTTTGTTTTTCTTTTCCGGAACTGGGGTTTGAACTCAGGCCCTTGTGCTTGACAGGCAGGCACTTGCTCTACTGAGCCGGCTCCCCAGCCCCAACTATATATAGCTACTTTCCTTATAGCAGCAACAGAACTAAATCTCAAAAACTCAATACCTCCCTTATAGATTGCCTATCAGTGTCTAAACCAGGATGGGCAGAAAAGACTCATTTTTAGGGGGGAATTCGTAAAATCCTTAAGAAGAATTTGAATGAAAGTCTACTAAAATCTATGATAAAAACTCTAAAATGTACTCTGAGAAAAATAGTAGTTTAAATAAACAGAAGGGCTTGCCATTTTCCTGAAAGAAAGCAGTCAGTATTATAAACATGCCAAGTTTAACAAAATGCTAGTCAAATCTCATTTTTAAGGGAAGAACTTTCTAGAAGGATTCTAAGATTCTAAGTTGATCTCACAATAATGAGAGGCAAGTGAGGTAAGGCTTGGGCAGGAGGCTACAACTATCCAGGCCACAGGAATGAAAATTTCTTTTTTCTTTTTCTTTTTTGTATTTTAGGGAAGGCTTTACAGGGTGTTCAGGGTCTCACTACTAGATCAGATTTGTAGTGATCCCCCCACCCGGTTTGCAGCCTCCCAAGAGCTGGGATTACAGGCACGCGCCACCACGCCCAGTCTCAACTCATCTCAGGGTGCCCTGGGGGCGGGGCCAGCAGGCAGGCCCTACGATCAAGCCCTCAGCCCCTGCACCTGCTATGCAGGCTCTTTAATCTGCTGAGGTATTTGACCAGTCCAATAAGGATGAAGATTTCAGAAGCCACATTTTTCTTTTTTTAATGTGAAAACAGTTTCATCAATTTCATTAAAAAAAAAAAACTCCTCCCTTCTGTACTGTATGAGAGACATGCTAGTGAGAAACTTAGTATTCTTTTGTGAACACTACACGGTTGTCTGGGTGCATCTGGGATTCTGTTTTCATTTGCAGCACTGGGGATGACGTAGAGGCCTTTGCACTGAACCACATGCTCCGCCTTGTCTTTTTTTTTTTTTTAAGTTTTGAGACAGCTTCTTGCAAAGTTGCTAATTTTCCCAGGCTGGGTCTGAACTTTCAATTCTCCTGCCTCAGCCTCCCAAAGCTGGGACCACAGGAACACGCTGGTGTGCCCAGCTAGCATGATACACCCTTTATCTCCGGCATTTGTGAATTCACCGGAGGCACAACCAAAGCATTGTGTCAGCTGTAACTTGGAAAAACTTTGTGAGGTGGGTTCTACCTCTGATCAATCTGTTTGGCAGAGAAGCACAAATCTGTGCAAGGTGGCTGGTGGCAAAGGCTGGGAGGAGCCCATTGCCCTCCACGCCACATCCCCAGGCATCTGCATGAGCTGCCAGATGTTGGGGTGCAGGGGACACATGAGCCACACAGCCAGCCCTCTCCTCCTGGCCTCTCCCTGGCCCAGGTTCTGAGCTCTCCTGCAGGCAAGGACCTGGCCAGGGGCAGCCGCATGCTCATGAGTGTGCTCCGGTCCTCCACATGGGGGAGCCCCCAAGGGCCAGGCTCCCAGAGTGCCCAGCTGGGGACTAGGGACTCTTTCCCTCCGGGAGCAGATGTGACCGCCTTGATGTAACCTGCCTGCTTCCTGCCGAGAACCTTTTTCGAGTTTCCAGAGTCCTCCCACCCCCAAGTGAGGATCTGAGCAAGTCTCAGTGAAGGCTCACCGCTCCAGACCGGAAGACAAGGCCAGGTTGAGCCAGGGAACAAAGGAGGAAGGTGGGCGTGGCGGCTGGGCCATCCCAGCTCCTGGGTCAGGGGCCTAGACACAGCAGAGGGCATCATTCCCCAGCCACTCCTGGCCCCATCCCCAGACCGGAAGCTCCCTCATGCCTCAGGGACTGAGGAAGACACGAGGCGGTCACCTGGAGGAGAGGAGGCCTCGGGGCCCCAAGGACATGGGCCCGAGGATCTAGAGGCAGGAGCCTTGGTTTCATGAGTTAGAACTTTCCCTTTTCATCCAGTCCGCTACCAATCTTGTGATACAGAACAAGAGGACACCACCATCTCCATTTTACCAGTGAGGACGCCAAGTCAAAGAAGGAAGGTGACCTCCTTGTTGTTGAGTTTCAAGAAGATGAGAAAAATATTGACCAAAGTCGACAGTCTACAGAGAGTGATTACTGGAACCTTCTTTCTCCCCAAACAACCTAACAGAGTTGTGATTCGCGTGCCTGAGATGTCTCCATAAAGGGACTGTGCAACTCCCCGGCCTGCAGAAAGCCTCTGCAAGCCGCAGCCCTGGGCAGTACCCTGCCGCTGCCAGCACTAATGACTTGGTGTTGAAAGCAGAGGGTCTGGCATGCCATAAGTCACAGAAAGTGACAGGTGGCAGAGGACACACACCAGGTCCCATTACGCTCTGGGCAAGTGCTTGGGCCCAGGATGTTGAAATCGGATGACTCACTGACTCACTTTCCTCGCTGTGTGCGCTCAGCCACCCAACAGAGCAGACAGGCTGAGGAGGAGGTGTTTCTGGGTGGAGATCTCCGCTACCCATGCAGAGCAGGCACTCCTCATCCTAGGCTGGCCCAGAGCCACTTCCCGTCCCAGCCCCTGTGCCCCCAGGCAGCTCTGGGGGCTGCATAAAGCCTGGGGGTTGCACCTCAGAAGGGAACCTTCGTCAGGAGCCACCTCCCAGTGAACCATCTCCAAATCTGCTTCAGGGTAATGTACGTGTCGTAGCCTACGAGCCATCCCTGAGAACCACTGGTCCTGTGGATCCCAGCCCGGCCAGTACCTAAGGTATGGCCTTGCCTGCTTTAGTAATAACTGCAGCACTGGCTGTGGTGGTCCTTGTCTGTAATTCCAGCACTCCGGAGACTAAAGCAGGAGAACTGCCATAAATTCCAGGCCAGCCAGAGCTACATAGCGAGCCCCCCTTACCTCAAAACAAAACAAAGCAAAAATATTAATTAGTATAAGGGGATAGAATTAATATCACCATCACAGAGAATTCCAAACTAGAAAAGCAGAAGAGGATTTGTATCAAGATAAACCCAAGCTTCACTTGATCATAGGTGGGGCTGATTTTCAGAGCGGGCTAGACGGTGCAGTGAGGTGCTGGATTAAGGGTGTGTGTCACTAAATTAGCCCACTGATTGGGTGTGGATAATGGAAGTGCCATCCCGGGTGTGGGTGGCCCCACCCAAGAGGCTTGTAGCCTGGATAGGATAAAGGGACAGAAGGAAGACACTGCTTCGAGTTGTCTTCTGCTACTTGCTGCTTCCTGCCTCCTGCCAGCCCGGCCAGGGACTGTTTGCCTCCTTTGAGGCCCCTCTGCAGTGCCAAACTGCCTTGGACCCAGCTGATTATGGCCTGAAACCTCTACCAACAGCAAGCTAAATGAATCTTACCTCCTTTAACTTGTGGGTGTCTGGTATTTTATCTCAGCAACAGGAAGAGTAACAGACAAAAGTCAAACAGCTCATGAACACCTCCTGCTTCCTAGCTCTGCCTACCGTCATCCCCTTGGGAGTGGCCCTTCTTCAGGTGACCCACCCTCCCCAGACCTTCAGCTGACCACAGAGGAGGAGAGCCTGGGGAGAGCCTCCAGCAGCCCACAGGTCGACCACGCCATTTCTGCTCAGAGCCTGTGAGCCAGAGCTCTGTCCCGTGGCCTAGGCTCGGGAGAAGCAGCTGCTGCTACAGTGGTTCCTCTTCCTTCCCACCACTGGTTTAGAGGCTGTTTCTGCCAAGGAGCAAGGACAGGCAGTCTACAGAGGCACCTAGATAGTCTTTGGCCTGCAAGAGTGACACAGGTTTGCTCTGGGTCCTGCCTTGTTGGATGTGGACACTGAGAGAGCTGTGGACGTCTCACTGCTGAGACTGAATAATCTGTGTGCTTGATGAAGATCAGAAGCATGGAGTGAAGCAGGCACCTTGCTGCCCCCAGAGTCCCAGGCATGTCAGATAGTACGTTCCATGTTTTTTGTTTTTCTCCCCTATTTTGAGAGTTGAACACAAAGCCTTCACAATGAACTGCAGCCCCACCCTTCTTAACAGTTTCTTTTTTAAATTTTGAGACTAGTCTTCAAATCACTAAGTTGCCTAGACCAGGTTTGAACTTGCCATCCTGTCTCAGCCTCCCACATTCCTTATTCTTTTTTTTTTTTTATGTATTTGGTACAGGGTCCAACTACACAGCTTGGACTTGTAGTGATCCTCCTGCTGTCAGCCTCCCCAGTGCTAGGATTACAGGCGTGTGCCATCAGGCCCGGTCTCGGTTGTTGGCTCCAGATACCCAGGGGGTGGAGCCAGTGAGGCATATGGTGCCGGGGATCAAACTCCAGTCCCTGCTCTTGCCTAAGCAGGTGTTTAGTCCACTGAGGTATCTTGGCAGCCCTATTCCCTATTCTTTAAGCAAAATGAATTGGTTTTCTTATTGTTTACAGTAAAATTATCTTAACTAACTAGGTAGCTTTCTAAATTGTCTTGGCTGGGGAAATAGTTCAGTGGTCTAAATGTCCACCTGGCAAGCACAAGGACTTGAGTTTAATCCCTGGTACCACATGCCCAGCTAGCCACCACACTGAAAAATTTAAAAAAAGAAAACTGTTAAGAAGGCCGGGGCTGCAGCTCAGTGTGAAATATACAGAAATTGTTATATATGTTGCTTTAGTTACTGAACTGTAGCTCACCCTCAGAGGTTCTTTAGAGGAGTATAAACATCATGAAAAGTACTTTCATGGATTGTAGATGCTACTTGGAAACTTGAAAGTAGAAAGGGGTTATGTTGAATGCAGAGCCGCCTGGAAAATCTCTCCATCTAGCTCTTCAGGGGTACATAGACGTCTGGGTGCCAGGCACTGTAATCCTGGTCAGAGTTCTCTGGAGAAGCAACCCCAGGAGTGTATCTGGGCATCCCTCAGTGTCCTTGTCCTCAGTGGACCTCTCCCCACTCCTAGGACACTGAAGGCTGCAGATGCAGAGGTGGAGTGTAAACAGCTACTACCTCAGATTGTTTGGGGAATAATGACAAGAAAACACACTTGTATATGCTCTGTACTGAAGCCTAATGACATAGCACGTGTCACAGTGATGTCACAGTTTCTACTATTCAATCCTTGGATGGTTGATTGAATCCAAGGATGTGAAACCAACAGACACAGAGGGATAGGGGGACATCAGGAGGCTGAGACACCAAGGCTGGGGTCCCAGCCAGCCTTGGGAGGTCTGAACACCTGGGCAGCCCATCGTGGGAGAAGACTGGGGCCTGGCTCGGGCAGGCAAGCAGGAAGTGGAAAGTGGACAGCTCTCTCTCTGCCATTTGTCCCCTAGGGGCTGGGTGTAGGGATCTGTTGGAGTGTCAGTGTGACCCATTGTACCTGAGGAGAAATGGCAGCAGAAATGAGGAAAAGACATGAGAAGACAGAGCTGGATCAGGTGACGGCCCACCTGCCTGACTGGTGAGATGACACCCCGCACACCCCACAGTAGGGGCCTTCATTTATATCTCTGCAAGGTTAATAAGACGTGACACAGGTTGCCCAGGGACTAACAGCTGACAGTGACAAGGCACGATGCGCGGCAGGCTTGAGGCAGCCTGCCTGCTTCAGGCACCAAGGCCCAGTCCGGCCTACACACATTTAACCAATTTCCAGCCTCCATGGCTCGAAAAGGTTCGGTGACCCCAGCTGCGCTGGAGAAGGCCACTGGGACCAGCCCTGATCTTGTCTAGAGACAAACACAGCCAGCCACGGTATGCAGTGATATTTGAAATGGACAAGACTATAAGAAACTCAGGTCCAGAGATGGTGCACTGTGTGAACTCGGGCCCTACAGGCTCCTGGGGGCAGCAAGCCCTTGGCCAAGACACTTGGCCTTTCTGTGCCTTGGCGACCTCTTTTATCAAATAAAGATATGGTGTAGCACCTGCAGCGTGGTGCGGCCATGGCGATTTGAAGGGTAAACCTGTGTTAGACGTCCACAATGTCAGAACAAAAGCATTATGTAAGAAAAACACTACCTGCTACAGAGCCTGGAGAGTCTGGGGACAGCACCTGCCCCACCCTGGAGGGGCACTCCTCCTGCAAGCAGGGCGAGCACAGCCCACACTCACGCCCTTCTGACCACCGCCCGGTTATTGCCATTCATTCATTCTTTCTTTTTCTTGGAGGGGACAGGGTCTCACTATGCAGTCCAGGTTGACCCTCCTGCCTCAGCTCCCCAAGTCCTGGGATAATACTGGAGGGCTCCCATGCTGGGCTTGGCACCACTAAGCGCCCACAGGTGCTTACTGATTACTGCTGTACTTCCGACCAACATCTTCTCTTGGATTCAACCTCTCCTCATTTCAGGCCACCATCATGGTTTTCTCAGTGACAGTGCTTTATGTCCTTCCTAGAAAGGGACAAGGAAAGAGGAGGAATTGCCTTACAAACACTGAGTTCCTTGAATAAATGAAAATGGTGTGTACATACCCGTGTGTGTGTGTGTGTCTGTGTGTGTGTGTGTGTGTGTGTGTGTGTAAGAGAGAAAAAGAGAGACAGAGAAAGAGACAAAGAGAGAGACAGAGACAGGGAGAGACTGAGAGTCACTGTTATGTTGACTCAGGCAGTTAGTGGTTCTCTTTCTTTCCCAGATTTTCCCCCTGGTTCTGCAGGATCAATGGCTTCCCAGTTTGTCTGTGGGATTCATTCCTTTCCTATCCACACACAGCTCTCCATCACCCCCCAAGCCTGTGGGCGTGGCTGTCAGGGACAGACACCAGGAACCTTGTGCCTTGTACCAATGCATAGAGCTGCTACGTGAGGCTCCCACAAACGCTCTCAGGGGCGCACACAGCACCCTACGAGGGAGGGCAGGAACTGGCCCTGGAGTGGGTTCCGGTGGAAGCTGTCTGGTGTCTTCCTGCCATGGCAGTGGGGCGGCCCAGCTCAGGGCTGGGCTTGTCTCTGCAGTGGAGTTCATTCCTCCCAAGTGTAGGATGTAGGGGTACCCAGCTCTCTTTATCTAAGCAAGGGTGGCTGAGTCAGCCAGATCCAGGCCCAGGGCTTGTCAGGATTCCAGCTAACTAAGAATCCAGGAACACCCAAAAATGCAGCTGAAGCGAATCACAGAGCCTGCAGAGCCTGGGGGGGGGGGGGCAGCTCTGCTCCCGCTGACCTTCCCCTCCCTGCTTCCTACTCGGGAATTTCTTTGGGGCCAAAACAGCTGCACTCTCCCCTCCCTGTCCCGGCCCCATCACTTCTCTCCCTCCTCCTTTGGTTTTAACCTCAGGCTTCCTTCTAATGCTTTAAAATGTCCACGGGGTGCATTTAGTATGTGATGTACTTCAGATGGTTACCTCCCTTTCTTTCTTTTCATGTTTAGTCATTTCTCTAGGGCATGAAAATCTTATGAAGACACAATCTTTGATGATCATTTACCATTATAAATTATGTACCATAACTGTTAACTGCTTCTTCCCTCCCTCCTTCCCTTCCCTCCTTCCTTTCTTCTCCCCTTCCTTTCTTTCTAACCATAGCCAGGACTGAGCGCAGGGCCTCCGCATTGAGCTGTATCTTCAGCCTCCTTCTTTTGTCTAAATTTGGAGACAGGGTCTCACTGTCACTAAGTCGCCTAGGCTGAGCTCAAACTTCAGACCCTCCTGTCTCAGCCTCCAGGATGTAGGGATTGTGTGCCATGACTCCTGGCTGCACTGCCACTTTTTAACATAGCAGCCTCTTCTGACGTTGGCCAGCTATCTCCCCCACAGGGGTTGATTCTGGGTAAGTCCTCTGGCAGCTTTGACACAGTAAGCTCTTGTTTTGTTTTGTTTTGTTTTTTGCAGTACCAGGGACTGAACTCAGGACCCTTGCCAGGCAGGCACTTATTCTACTGAGCTATCTCCCAGGCCCCAGTAAACTCTGGTTAATGAATAAGAAAACCATACATTGGGGTGGGTCTGCAATTAAGGCCAATCACCTTAACTAAGGTTTGTGTCTTCTCCTAAGGCAACCTGGGACCAGGCCACCGGCAGAGGAGTGGCAGAGTCACCCTGGGCGCCCAGGGTGGAGGCAGTTGGTTACCTGGCCCAGCAAAGGCACTCGCTGCAGAGAGAAAGTGGGCATTTCCATTCCCTGCCCAGTCCTGCTCTGTCCTGCCCCTCAGCCTGGCTCCCAGCCTTCCTGAGCTGCAAGTGACAGGTACAGGTCGCGGACCGCTCAGGGGGACGACCCTGGCTCTGATCACAAGCGCGACAGGAAAGGGTGACCCTAAACGGCGCTCTAGCACGGCTGCCACCTTGCACAGCCAGCAGCTGGTCGCTTGTGGTGAGAACACGCGCGTCTTTTTTTTCTCAGCAAATCCCGCGTACGCAGCCGCATCGGCACCGTCCCTCCTCTGCGTCAGAGCCCCCATCCGCATCACCTTCCAACTAGAAGTCCGCCGTCTGGACCCGCGCTCCTGAGCTCCATGCGGCCCCTGGCGCCCCACGCTGCTGGATTTCACGCGTAGGCGCCATCCGGCGGGGCTCCCGAGCCAGCTTCCTTCCTGCAGCCCTCCACATTGCCGCGCGCCAGGCTCCTTTCTCCAAGTGTATGTGAACACGCGCAATTCACACACACACACACACACGCGCGCGCGCGCACGCACGCACGCACGCAGACACACGCAAGCACACACCCCACACTTCCATGCCCTGCACACTGCCTTTACTTATTTTCCCCTCATTCCCCTTGAGGAATTTGTGGAGCCTCTTTATTTTCCTGATTTTTTTTTAGGGTACTGTGGATTAAACTCGTGGCTTTGTAATATACAAGCAAGGGCGCTATCACACAGCAACGCCCCCAGTCATTTCTGTTTGTTAATTTGAGACATGGTCTTGCCAAATTGCCCTGGTGATCCTTCTGCCTCAGCCTCTGGAGTAGCTGGGATGACAGGGAGCCCTGCGTGCTCAGCTAACGTAGCCCCTAAGCCTTATTGTTCTCATCTGTAAATTAGAGATAATCACGCTGCCTCGGGCCCTGAGGAGGATTAGATGGTGTGCCCAACGCGAGGGTGGGGGAGCGCTTGCCACGCACATGTAACTGCCTGGGTTCCTGCCTCTGTCTGGTGCCTCAGGCACACGCACAAAAGCGCTTTGTAGAGTGAAGATGAGCATTTTTAATGCAAGTACAATCTAGTCATCACTTCATCAGAAAGAAAGCAATGGATGGAGAAGTAAAAGATTTATGCAGCATAAAAGCTAGATTTGTAAATGAGGGCAGTCTGTGTTGATCATCCATGTTTCTTGTCTGTTGAGACAAGGTCTCGCTATGCAGTTCAGGCTGTCCTCAGACTTGAGGAGATCCTGCTGCCTCAGCCGCCCCAGTTGTCACCTTATTTCTCTTCAGTGCCTACCACTGTAGCGGACAAATCTTAAGCACCCAGTAAGGGTACTAGGTACTGGGGAGATAGCTCAGAAGAATAAGCACTTGCCTGGCAAGCACAAGGGCCTGAGTTCCAACCCCAGTGGCAAAAAACAAACAAACAAACTGCATTGGTTCAACTAAAGCTTAAAAGGAAAGTTTTTCTTCTGTCTAGTAGCATTACCTGTGTATTCTGTTGTACTGATGGAATTGCCCTGGTTGTCACCCTCTGAGTCCCTTGAGTGTAAATCAACTGCAGCAGCTATAATTTCCCTTGGAAAGACGGGATTCCTAAGATCTTTTCTTCAATTCTTTCCCTGACTCTTTATCTCTTCTCCATCTTCCACTGCAAGCAAAGAAAAAAAAAAAAAAAGACTTTTCACAAAAGGAGTCTTTTACCCTCCCTCCCTCCTCCCCTCCCTCCCTCCCTCCCTTCCTTCCTTCCCTGAATCTACTAAGGTTAAATAAACAAATAAATAAAATCTGCAGAGAAGATGAAATCCTAAGCCATATGGGTTGCCTGAGTCTTTAATGGGATACACATTTTGATATTTGAGCAAAAAGATTCCTAAGGGCCCTGCAAATAAACCCAGAACGAAGGGCCGGAGGAGCAGGGAGGGAAGGGGGACATTTCCATACCAGAGAGGCGAGGTGTAGCAGACATCTGCTGCTCTTGTCCTCTCAACAAAACACCCCTCTGCAGGGAGAAGCGTGGGTCCAAATTGGCCCCCTTCCCGGGGACAGGATATGCAACCCGCCCAGTCGGACCCAGCCTCCCCGCCACTCTGACTCGGTACCAAGCTAAGCCAGTCACATTTCCTCTGAGAGATTTGATCTGTGAACTAGGAGGAGGGGCTCTCTTTTGTCCCCTGAGTCCTAAGGTTTTCTATGGGATGGGGACCTTACCTGCCACCTATAGCGGGGTGTCTAATCATGGTGACATCATTTCAGCACCTCTGTGTGGCCCAGCTGCTCAGATGGGCAGAAAGTGAGCCCTGCGCTCCCCACCCACCTGTTCCCAGCTGCCCATGAGAAGCGCTGGGGCTGGGGTCCCCATAGGGCAGTGGGCAAGGGGCAGGGCTAGGGGAGCGAGGGTGGAGAGGAGGCCACACACCCTCAGATCTTCCATCAGTTCAAGTAAATACCCTAAAATTGATGTCTGTTAATGTCATGAGGAAAGATAGCTGAATTTTCTCTCAGGGAGGATATGAAGAGAAACAGAAAAATGTGGCTCCTTTGAAATTGTGAGGTCTTCAATCTCTTCTACATCCTGAAATTCGAGATCTTACAGGGCCGAGGCTTGGTCCTTCACCAACATATGCTGGCAATGTAGAGACAGGAAGATTTGGAACCCAGTCAATAGGCTTCCCAAGAGTGGAAAAGCAAGATAGGAAGAGCAGAACCCAAACTATCCCAGGATTACTTAGGCAGAGATGGTCCCAGAAGAGAAGCTCCAAAGCTTCAGGTTAAAGCAGCATCAAAAAACCTTCCCCAAACAGAACAACAAAAACTAGTGTATCCAGCCCTGGCAATTGAAAGACTTGGCAAGGCCCTGCCTCAAAAAATTACAAGTGGACTGGACAAAACTAATTTCAATCTTCAGTGCTGCAAATGCAAGCACTCTCTCTCTCTCTCTCTCTCTCTCTCTCTCTCTCTCTCTCTCTCTCTCTCACACACACACACACACACACACACACATAGGCACATCCACCTACACACCCATGCACACACACAGAGAAAAAGGTCCTACCTAGACCAAAACACATCCTGCTGAAGTAACTGAACCTGAGGAGAATAAAGCCCTTAGACACTTTCAGGCATAAGAAATCTGCCACTTCTAAGGGAAAAAATAAATCCATCAACAATCAATCTAACAGAGACTTAGTAATTATAGTGGTGGAAACTGCTGCTTCTGATTAATGTGATTCTAATTCCTTTGGGAAGAAATGCATTTGTGTTAGTTGTCAGGAGCAGGCTGAGATAAATCTCGAGAACAGGCCAAGCAACAGGTAAGGCACGAAGCAGGCCTTCACTGCACTGAGTGTGGGTGCTGTCCCCATGCCTGTCCCCAGGGTGGTCCTCCTGGAGGATGCAGGCTGCCGTGAGGTCCTCAGGAGATCTAGGCCAAATCCTGTCCCCACAACAAGCTAAGACTGCGGGACCGAACCTGTCCCTTTCCACACAGTGCTCACCCCTGCCTCACCACTCCACATCCCCAGAGATCAAAGCACCAGGCTGCCCAGCTGTAGACCTGAATTTCCACACTGTGGTGAAAGAAACCTCCGCCTTCCTTCTCTTAATTTTATTTTTTATTAGTATATATATATTTGCCATTCCTATTGATCACATTCATCCTAAGAAATTTGTGCCTAGGTGTGATATATCTTGATTCTTTTTCATCCACTCCGTTCCACTTTTCTTTCCCTCTTT
>PVKA01009689.1:0-67328 GCA_004027165.1 Ctenomys sociabilis | reverse complement strand
CTATTAAGAATGATAAGTTTGAAGCATTTATACTGAAGTGGATGCCACTTGAACATTTACTCATAAGTGAAATAAACCAGACACACATGTGTAAATATCGTATAGTCTCCCTAGTATAACAAGCGAAAAGCAGAAATACAAAAGGAAATGTATAACAAGTAAAATCAATTGAGTCAGATAAGGCAAAGTGAATGGCATATGCTGCAGGATACTAATCAGGTTTTCTTCTGGATGGTTAACAACCTAAGATCACAAGTCAGAATTGAAGAAATAGAAGAGCCACGAGGCCAGCCAACATTTTGGCCCTAGCCTTTCAAGGTCAGCGAAGACTCAGGACATAGGAGAACCTGTACTGCAATATTATGAGACTCAGGTGAGCTCCAAATTTTCTGAGCAAGGAGATTGTGGAGCCACAGAGGAAAGAGATTAAAGTTCTATAGTGTGCCTGGGGAGAGTCACATGAAGAGAAAACTTTCTCTCAGGCTCTCACAGAGAGCAATCACAGATGAGTCAAGCATTGGCCGTGACTCATCCACATGGATGACACAGACAAAGGAACTACAGAATAATGTACAGGACTAATAAGCAATAGAAAAAAGTCTGCTGTCTAGATTAGATAAAGAACTAAGATAACAGGGCCCTCAAATTTAAAGACCCAATCCAGAAATGGGCATCTGAGATGAATATACAGTTCTCAAAGGAAAAAATTAAAGAAGCTAATGAATATATGAAAAAATGCTCCACACCACTAGCCATTCATGAAGTGCAAATAAAAACAACACTGAGATAGCTTATCACCCCAGGAAGAATGGCTATCATAAGGAAATCAACCAACAACAAATGTTGGAGAGGTTATGGGGACAAGAGAACCCTTCTCCATTGCTAGTAGGAATGTAGACTGGTACAACCAGTAGAGATCAGTGTAGAGACTCCTCAAAAGAGTAGGACTGGAAATCCCATTCAAGCCAGTTATCACCCTACTGGGAATTTTCCCAAAGGAACTGAAGACATTATATCATAGTGATATATGTGTACCTATGTTTATAGCAGCATAATTTGTGATAGCAAAACCTTGGAAACAACTAAGATGTCCATCACATGAGGAATGGTTGAAAAAGATGTGGTATTTCTATATAATGGAGTATTATTCAGCTATAAAGAATGATAAACTGAAACATTTATATGAAGTGGATGCCACTTGAACTTATACTCATAAGTGAAATAAACCAGACACACATGTGCAAATATTGTATAGTCTCCCTAGTATAAGTAGTGAAAACAAAAAATACAAATAGAAATGTACAACAACAACTAAAAACTATTGAGTGAGATCGTTAGGGCAAACTCAACAGCATATGCTACAGGGTACTAATTAGCTTTTCTTCTGGATGGTTAACAAATATACAAATCAACTAGATAAACATCCAATAAAGAAATATCAGAACCAAAATAAAGTTGGAGAAAATGAACTTTGCAGATGTCTATAGGTATTACATAAATATCAGAATACATATTTTTCTCAGTTGCATATGAAAAATTCTCCAAAATAGACCACATACTATCTCATGTTTAAAAAAATGCAAAATATTTTATACAATAAAATTGAAAATAAATGGAAAAAAAACACAAAAATGTCACAAACAAATAAAAATTAAATAACATACTCTATAACAACCAGGAAGGGACCTGCCAAATAGTTCACCTAACTAAAGCACCTAGAAGCAGGTGCAGGGACCAGGGGTCAATCCCTGGGCCTTCCATGCCAGCCCTGTTCATGGGATGCACTGCAAGGCAGTTGAGACTGGGTGTGGTAGCACATGTTTGTAATCCCAACATTTGAGAGGTGGTAAACCGGCAGATTAACATGAGTTTGATCTAGTAGTGAGACCCTGAACATCCTGTAGACTCTTCCCTAAAAAATACAAAAAAAAGAAAAAAATGGGTAATAGATGAAATTAAAGAAATTAGGCAATTTCTACAATTAAAGAATAATCCTACTACAATTCACTGGAATTTATGAGATGAAAGAACTCCCAAGAAGGAAATCTATAGAAGTGAATTAACATATCAGAGAAATAGAGTGAGACTAACAAATAGCCTAATACTGAACCTCAAGCTTCTAGCAAAAGAAGGGCAAGTCAAGACCAAAGCTGTTACAGGGGAGGAAATTTTACAGATTACAGAAGAAATTAATGCATATAAGACTAAGAAAACAATGCAAAGAATCAAAAATCTAAGAGTTGGTACTTTAATATTTATTCATCTATTTTTTATTTAGTATTTTAGGGAAGGGTCTACAAGATGTTCAGAGTCTCACTACTAGATCAGGCTCATAGTGATCCTCCTGTTTACAACCTCCCAAGATCTGGGATTACAGACACGCCATCACACTCAGTCTCAATGGCTGTCGCAGTCACACCCTGGGGGCAGGGCCGGCACAGCAGGCCCCAGGGATTGAACCCCTTGCAGGGGTGCCTGCTTGTAGGGGCTTTAATCATCTGAACTATTTGGGCAGCCTGAATTGTTTTTTTATTGTTGTTGTTTTTGGCCATACTGGGGATTGAATTTAAGACCTTGCACTTGCCAGGCAAGCGATTATTCTACTGAGCTATGTCCCCAGCCCATGGCTCTTTTAAAGTTTAAATAAAATTTACGCACCCTTAGCTGAATTAATCAAAAAATAATACCAGTCTTTTTGAAAAATAGAAGTTAATAGGTAAAATTCTCACCTTGAGTAACTCAATGTGTAATACTAAAATCATGCTTCAAATTACTTGTCATCTTGGTCTTCTAAATGTGTACCATTTCTAATGTCATATTAATTATTACTATACTATCTTTAAAGAAAATTTTTTTCTTAAAAAAAGAAAGGTAATTAAAATAAAATGATAGATTAAAGCACCTGGTTAGGCAGAGTGCAGTGGCAGGGATTCAATCCTCGGCACGCCATGCAGGCCCCATCTTGGGGGGCGCACTGAGACCGTAATTGAGACTGGGCATGGTGGCACATACCTCTAATCCCAACGATGGGGGGCTAAAAACAGGAGATTCACTATGAATCTGATCTAAGTAGTGAGACCCTGTAGACCCTGTACTAAATACATAAAAAAAGAAAAAGAAAATGAGAGACAAGAAAAATTTATGTTTTATTGGAAGCATATGGTAATATTCAAGCATATGTCCCATCTTGCAAAACAATATCTGATAATCTGAGCAACACATTTGACATGAAAAATAGATAACATATCAATCTTTGTTAATCAGCTATTCTTATTTTGAAAAACTGTAGCATATGTATTGTTCTATGTTACATTGTTTCTGTTTTTCTTGCTCTTGTTTTTATTCTTCAAAATAAAAGAAAATTATAATAAAAAGGAAAGAAATGATCTAAATTCATGCAATTAAAAATGAAGAAGAGGAAATCAAAATAGATCCTTCAAAAATCCAGAAGATCACCAATACCCACTTCAAGGACCTGAATTCTAATAAGATAGGAAACAGAAGAAATGGACAGATTCCTAGATACATATAAATTACCAAAGCTGAATTAAGAAAGATACAAAATTCTAAAACCCAATCTAAGTCAATGAAATTGAAGAAGCAATTAAAAATCGACCAAAAAAGAAAATTCAGGTCCTGTCAAATTCACTGCTAAATTTGACAAGAAATGTAGAGAAGATATAATGACCCTATTTCTCCAACTCTTAAACAAAATTAAAAGTGAGGCAATACTCCTTAGTACTGCCATTCCCAGAAGTATTAGCCTGATATCTAAATCACAAGATAAACCCTGAGGGAACTTCACTGACATCATCAGAAACAAAAACTGCATGTTTTGGTATATAGGTCTCGCTCTATCTAGGTCTTAACCATTCAGCAGAAAAGTATAAAATGAGGTATACAACACGGGGCCATAATAATAAGTTGTGCTCTAAATGGCTACGATCAACAACTTCTTCAGATAACTCACTATTGTTGTGGAATGCTGTACTGTGTTGGATTGTGTCATCATGTTCAGGCACCTAAATTAGTTGAATGACAATGGAGTGCCCACCTTTGACAGGTGTAGACAAAGGAAGGGGTATAGAAAGGAAGAATCATGATGTCTGTGTATGGACAGTACAGTTGGGATAGATAACGCCGTGCTTCTACATAATTCTATGAGAGGCAAGATATGCACTAATGGTGGTTGGACAGGATATTATGTCGGCTTCTAGTACTATGGACAACTGCTAGGAAAATAACAAGGTAGAAAGTATTAATTATTGAATCTTTGATATAATTCAGGTATAAAAAATAAGATACGTAAACAGCTGCACTCTCTTAATTTACTAATAAGAGACATCTGCTATAATAATGTCTGTTAGTATAATATCATGTATGCACCTTGTACGATACCAAAGTATTATGAAAACAGTTTGCAACATATTAATTTATCGAATCCATCTTGTCAAGATGTCTTAAAACTGTCTAGTTGATATTTCTACTTCAATAAAATAAAATGAAAAATCTGTCTTTAAAAAAAGGACTCAACTGTAGAAGAGTACTACAAGCCAATTGTTCTAATAAACATAGATTCAAAAATCATTAATATTATACAAACAGAATTCAGCAAATCACCATGATTATCCACCACAGCCAAGTAGACTCATCCCAGGGATGCAGGAATGGATAAACATAAGCAAAGCATTAAATGTAATACACGTTATCAACAAAACTATGAACAAAACCATATTATCATGTCTATAGATTCAGAAAAAGCATTTGACAAAGTCTAACAGCCATTCATGATTAAAAAAAATTTTACAGAAAATTAGAATAAGTCTGGGTATGGTGGCATGCTAGTTCCAGCACTATGGGAACAGAAATCAGGATGATCAATATGAGTCCCAGCTGCATAGTAAGACTCTGTACAAAAACAAACAAACAAAAAATTAGAATAGACGGTCTTTATCTCAACCTGTTAAAAGCCATCTCTGACAAACCAACAGCCAATATCATGTTAAATGGAAAAAAGCAGAAAGCCTTCACTCTAAAACCAGGGACAGAACCAGGATGGTCACTATTGCTGTCACTATTCAGCATAGTTCTGGAAACATTAGCCAGAGCAATTGGACAAGAGAAAGAAATAGAAGGAATAAAAATAGAAAATGAAGAATTTAAGTTATAATTAATTTATATGTCATGATGCTCTACCTGTATGACATCAAAAACTTCACCAAAAGACTTCTAGAATTATTGCCAAATTCAGTAACATATCTGGATACCAAGTGAGAGTCTGAAGTCTCTATCTATACCTACATCTTTAAGGGTTTTACTTGTTTTTTTCTTCCAGCAGATTGAGTCTATTTTTTGTATCATCATCATCATTACTATGATTATTATTATTTTGATATAAGGTCTTGCTATGCAGTTTAGGCTCATAATGATCTTCCTGTCTCAGTCTCACCAACAATGAGATTACAGGCATGCACTACTATGCCCGTTTCCGGAGCCAGCAGAGCATGTGGTACTGGGCATCAAATTTGGTAATAACACTCAAAAATCAATAGCCTTGCACACACAAGAAAAAGTCATTGAGCAGGAAATTGGTGAAATAAGGCCTTTTGCAATAGCATCCAAACAAATGAACTGCATAGGCATCAATTTAATGAAATGAGCAGAAGACTTCTCTCTACATTGAAAACTACAGTACTGTACTCTGATACAGAGACATCAAAAAGATATTAGAAAATCTCTCATGCTAGGGTAGGAAGAATCATTATTAAGAAAAAGGCCATACTTCCAGAGTTGTTACACAGATTTAATGCAATCCCAATGAAAATATCAATAGCTTATCTCACAGAACTAGAAAAAACAATCCTAAAATTCATTTATAACCAGAGAAACTTAGGATAGCAAAAGTAATTTTCGTCAACAAAGGCAAGGCAGGGAACTTCACAATGCCTGACTTGGAATTATAGTAAAATGCTACTGCAATAAAAGCAAAGCAAGAAGCCAGGGAGATGGCTCAGTAGAATAAGCACTTCCTTGGCAAGGGCAAGGGCCTGAGTTCAATTCCTGGTTCTGCCTAGAAAAAAAAAGAAAAAGAACAGTGTCCCTAGAGAAATAGGGGAAGAGTTAGAGCTAAAATAAAGTGACTCAAAACAGAGAAAGATAGATAAATCGATCACTGTCCAAGGGTCAGTTTCAGAGAGCTGTGCATTCCACGTGTAACTAAGTGTTTAGTTGTGAAATCCCAATAGCTGAGTGAACAAAATTCAACCATTCTTTAATTCTTCACTGAGCACCTCACAGTATTTTATTTTATGATCCAGTCTTGACACACTGAAAAACAAAGCAAATGCTGCGACCTGACAGTTCATAATTATTTCTAGTTAGAAAACAAATTCTATGAAACAATTTTTCCATGCAGACATCTAATGTAATGATCCTGTCTGATTTAAATCTCAGTGTAATATTCAGTCAATGCCTACATCCATCTGCCTCCCAAGATGGTGTTTGAACTCCTAGGAGAGATCAGCTGGGTCCGTGGCCCACATGGGGGAGTGTTACCTGCTACCTCCATTCCAACCTGAGTTGTTGCCTCTCATGGGCCACTGAAGAATTCTAACATACTTTGTAAATTTGTATTTATTTATTTATTTTGTATAGTATTTCACCATAAAGTTCACACCCATGGTGATCCTCCTTTCTCAGCCTCACCAGTGCTAGGATTACAGGGGTATGCCACCATGCCCAGTTTCCAGGTCAGCATGCTGTGCCAGAGTTCCAGGTACCAGCTTTTGAATTTGGGTCCATATGCTTGCCAAGAAGGGTCTTACTTACACTACTGAGCTATCTCTCCAGCCCTGAGAACTATGAAATTTTAAACTCATGCTCATTGGCCCAGAGATGTTCTTAAAGAGACTTAACCTTATCAACAAAACAAAAAAAAAAAAATGTTCACATGCAAAGCAACTTTGCTCAGTTTAGGCAGTTTTCTGTTTTGTTTTGTAAAAGCAAAACAAATGAAAATTTAAAATTCCTTACATGGGAAACAACAGAATCTAATAAAAAACCATTCAAAAGAAGTACATAAAGTTATAGGTACTGGTACTGTTGACAGAGGAAAACACAAACATTAACCTTTTTATGTGAAATGAAATATTAATTTATCACTCATATTTATTTATTTATTTTTCAGAACCGAGGATTAAACTCAGGCCCTTGAGCTTGCCAGAGAAGCACTTATTCCACTGAACCATCTCCCTGGCATCAATCACTCATTTTTAAACGAATATAAAAGTACTGAGGATTTAGAGAAAAGGTCACTTCTATTATCTAACTTTTAATGGAAAGAAAGGAAACTCATAAAAGACAAAAAATTACACAATGTATCATGCCTTTTGCTTAGTATTTCACAACACTTGTTAGTCATGTGTAGACATCTATCATTTGTCTGACCTTGTTATATTAATTATTTATACGTAATTTACCTTCCTATTTATTTGTATATGCTATTTATTTCTGTTGGTTTTCTAATAAAGATACAAGCTTTGCCTTGTGTGTTTTGTTTTAATGGATAGAGATGAAAGTGAAAAAGAAGAATGATTATACTGAGGTCTAATAAGTTCACTATCGTGTAATTCAGAATGTATTACTCAGACTGACTTCCCAAGTGTACAAGACTTTCTTACATTAAGACTCTTGTCTTTCATTTTCAAAACCAGCTTCTTGGATTATTGTTTTTATTTTATTTATTTATTTATTTATTTATTTATTTATTTATTTATTTATATTTGGCAGAACCAGGGATTGAACTCAGGCCCTTGTGCTTGCCAGGGAAGTGCTTATTCCACTGAGTCATCTGCCAGCCCCTGGATTTGCTTGAAGATTACTTCTGCTTCATCGTTTTGTTTTCCTTTTTAAGTCCTTCCTATTATATCTTCCTGATCTTCTTCATCCTCCTTGTCATTTTTTATCTCATTTGACAGCTATAGTTCTCCAGCATTTTCATTGTCTCATTTTTATCTGTATTGCTTTAAGTACCAGAGAATTTAGTTTAGATTGCTTAGATAATTTTGTTTTCTTTTTGTTGATGTGATTTTTCTATTTTCCTTCTCTTTTACTCCTGAAGTCACTGAACTCTACCTTTTCGTTTTCTTATTTTCACTTTGTGCTCCTGATTTTCTATTTAATAGTGGGGGTCTTTTGCAAAATGATTTTAATTTATGTTTAAAATTTGTTATTGTGTAATTCTTTTTTTTTTTTTTTTTTGGCAGAACCAAAAATTGAACTCAGGCCCTTGCGCTTGCCAGGGAAGCACTTATTCCACTGAGCCATCTGCCCAGCCCCCTTTTTTTAATTGTGTAATTCTTAAAAGTACATTTGAGGGTGCAATAATTTCTCCAGCTGAAAATGTTAGTTATCACTCCATCTTTTTATTTTATAAAAAGTTAGTGTGAAAGATTCCTGACTTTTGTTCTTGTTAATGTCTTTGCCATTTTCTTTAGCAGCAAGAGCAAATGAGCTCATGGAGGGGGCAGTAGTTTGTGTGGAGCACGGGCATTCCATTAAAGAATGCCATCTAGCACAAGGTCGTGAAGAGTAGTTTCTGCAGTAAGACAAGAGTGTCCCCTTTGGCACACAGGAGGTCGGTTTTTTTGTAATTCTTTGACACTGTCTTGAGTTCCTAGAACTCTTAATTTCCATAATTTACTTCTTCACTCCTTTTTCAAAGAAGTGGCAAAGCAGATAATTCACACCCAGGTCCTATCCCTCTCTGCCCAACAGCCTCTCCCTTGCTCCACTTTCAACTCCGTGTACTCTCAGTGGACTTTTCGGTATCCGGAACTCAGTTGCTGTGTGTTTGTTCCAGAAGTTGGTGTTTCTTTATTCCAGGTGAGATCTGCATTTGGTTGGTGTTTTCTGTACTCCACTGAAGGAACCTAGATGTGCTGTTTCCTTTTTGTAGTTATTGCCAGCTGTGCCCTTCATGAATGGCCCTGTTTCTTTCCCTGGGCACATGAAAAAAGTGCATTGTACACTGGGTCTCCTAGTTTTCCTTATTGGCATTATTGGTTTTTAGAAGATGTGGGGAGACATTTAGATTCAAGCAGTCATTATTATTATACATGATCGTTCCAGTCTGAGTTGCTGAATTTTGAGCAACAGATGTCTAGAATCCTCAAAATTAATTATTAAGCTTACTCACCTTGACCTTATGATTGTGAAGAAGAGAGGTAGAGGAGATAATAATTGTGTGTGTACTTGCAGACTCTAGTAACAAAGGAGCTTTCAACACTCAACAACTACTTGCTACCCATGACACTTACCTCCTTGGCTGTGTCAGAGTCTTTTATTGAGTTCAGACACAACTGGGGTGTACGTGAGCCTCTGGGGGGGTGATCCTCAGTGAACTTGTTGGACACGAAGCACTGGTTCCATTTCTTCACAGCTCCTCACTAAACATTTGTCTGCTAGATCAAAGTCAATGATTTAAAGACAAATACTGTAAGCAAAAACCATGTTGATGCTGATAAAGCAACCAAGAACTCTTCCTCCAAGATGAGGTTTTAGATTATGGAAGATTGAGAAGAAAAATGTAAGAATGTGGTGCTGGGTATAATATGAGCTTAAGTTAGGAAAAAGCAGCTCTTTAGAGAAGTCTACCCAAGTCAAGGAATTATATGAATTGCTCTCATGGAAGTGTTTCACATCTGTCTAAAAACTAAAGAAGATATTCTAAATTCTGACCATATGGCACAGATGCAGGGGAAACTTTCCTTAATATGTGAGCAAGAGGGCTGTGTATAGAGAGATCTGTGGAGAGTTTTTCCCAACAGTAATCAGGGATGTAGGACTGTAGGTCTAGGTAGATACTTGGACGGACAATGAAGCCTCTTGTTCATCCTGTCCAGGGCAATGTCTCCTGGATTCTACTTTGTTATTATTAATTTTATTGAGAAAAAATTGCAATAAGACAGCTTTAAAATAGGTTGGTAGAAGAGTTACAACAATTAATACATTGCATATTGTTGTCTTTGTAGTAGTCATTCATAGCATAAGATGCAGACATGATATCCTGTCCAAACACTATCACTGCAAATCTTTCTTCTCATTGATTAAGATAAAGTAGCTATATATCTATTCTATTTTTTATATACAGATACAAAATTGTCTTTCATTTACATCTCCTCTTTTTGTTTAGTTTTGTCAGAGATGGGTATTCCATTGCCATCCAAATATTGTAGGTGCATGAATTCAGCAAAATATTCCGATATACTCCAGTAGTCCACAATAGTAGTGACAATGTCCAAAGCTATTGACTTGAGCCTTCCACAGCTGAGCATATTAACATGGCTTCACTTTTCATACCTTTCTTCTACACTTTTCTGCTGGATTGTTAAGAAGAAAATAAAGCAAGGGGAGATGGCTCAGTGGAATAAGCACTTCCCTTGCAAGCACAAGGGCCTGAGTTCAATCCCTGGTTCTGCCAAAAAAAAGAAAGAAAGAAAGAAAGAAAAGGAAGAAGATAAAGCAAGACCTTTATTACAAGAAATGTAACTTTTGTATCTGATAAGGTCAGTAAAGTGTCCTCAGTATTTATTCTGTAATCCTGTACCACACTTTGTAGATCCTTTGTCAGTGTCAGCCATGTGGATGAGTCACAGCCATTGCTTGACCAAGTTGCTCTCTTTGAAAGCCTGAGAGAAAGTTTTCTCTTCATGTGACTCTCCTTAGGCACACTCTACATCATCAATCAATTCCTGTGGAATGGATGAAGAAGATGTGGTATTTTTATACAATGGAGGATTACTCAGCTGTAAAGAAAGATGAACTTGAAACATTTATATTTAAGTGGATGCCACTTGAAGATATACTCATATGTGAAATAAACCAGATCCAAATGTGCAAATATTGTATAGTCTCCCTAGTACAAGACCTCAGAAGAAGAAATATAACCCTCTTAGATTCTTTCAGGAGTCAAATTACCAGGCTACATGAGTGGTCACTTCAGGTACTGGGGTGGGAAACAATTATTATACATTAGCCAGTTTTCTATAGTGACAACAGGACACTAAGGACAATTTACTTACAGAGGAAAAGGTGTCCTTTTTGTTGTTTTAGTTTGAGAGTGTTTAATCTATGAACAAACGACCCGGCTCTGCACTCTTGTGAAAGAGGACATCCTGGGGTAAACCACTAACTTCCCAAGTGAACAATTGGAGAGAAAAAGACCAGAGGAACTCATCCCTCCTGAGGGCTCCCTCTCGAGACCCACAGTCCCCAACCCCAGTAGCACCATCCTACACCACATCCTTTAACACAGGACTTCAATCACAGATACTCATTGGAAGCACAGAAGTACGATAGGGCCCTAAATTCTTGGTACAACTCTGGGTAGAGCAAGCACCTTGGGAAGCAAGGAACAAAGTAGAACAGGAAGAGAACATTTGCTTTATAAAACAATGAAAGCCAAAGAGTGACTGTGCTGCTAGCAATTCGCTGCTGAATCTGGACTCAATTTAGGACTAAGAACTCTTGGCCCAGGCCAGCATCTGTTACCCCTTTAGTTTCTATGCTGACATTTTTTGGTATAAATTGTTAAATTTTGGCATAAATTGTTAAATTTTCATTTTTTATTAGTAGATGTTTGCATTATAGAGCATTTGTATTTCTTATTTGTATTTAATTGAGTGAATACAGTTATTTTTAAAAAGTTAGATAAATGCTCTTAAATAACATAGATGTTTGTGTACATGCCGTAACATATTTTGTCCTGAAGTTACAAACTAACTGGTGAATATTTTGTCCTCGTGTCTGACTACGTTTGTTTTTTGTTTGTTTGTTTGTTTGTTTGTTTTGTCTTTTTGTCTTTTTGAGACAGGGTCTCGCTATGCAGTTCAGGCTGGCTTTAAGCTCACTTTGTAGCTCAGGCTGGTCTCGAACTCACAACAATCCTCCTGCCTCAGCCTCCCGAGTGCTGGGATTACAGGCATGCGCCACCACGCCTGGCTTCGTGTCTGACTACGTTTATCCCACAATCTCCTCAGCTATAGGCGCATGTTAAGAATCAAGTGGGAGACTTTTATCTCTAACAAATTACTAAGCATTTTCCAGTAAGAGCTGATAAAGGTGCTGAAAGTTTGTTTCTGCACTCAAGTATTAAACAACACAAAACACAGTCGAAAAGCAAAATGTGAAATTGAACACATCACATGCTTCATAAGCACTAATTTTTGATTAGCTGTTTCTGTAACCCAGGACAATTCCTTCACAAAATCGCTGACATGATTTCTATATCAAATTAGCAAAATAATCCTGAATTAATCATTATATTCTCCACTTGAAAATGGTCAGAACAATTTTTGAAAATATTGCAGAGTTATATTGCCATGGACACAAGTCATTAAGTCTGTTATGTGAAGATATTTAGACTTTAGACTTTCATACTCTGGTATGTTATAGTTTCACTAAACTCAATATAAAAGGCGAATAGAGAAAGAAATAAAGTATTAATTTTCATTTTGATTCAAAATGTGTCTGAAATTTAATATCTAAATAATGTTAGAGGTATCTATGACCTCAATTTCAAGAGACAACGTGCAGAGGGAGAATTCAATTGTACCACAGAGATTTCATTCAATCAAGAGAACAATGAAGCGAAAATGCTCTTCAGGAAAATGCCAAACTGCTTATTGACCAGTGTGATAGGAGCTATTGGAGTAAATAGAATTTCAGACCTGTGTGACTTGTCTGCCTCTTTATAAGAAGCACGTCCGTGATTGTACGAGATGGAAACAGATGTAATGCCATCCTGCAAGCTTCATTGAAATTAATGATTGCCAAGGAAGAAAAGAACCAAGGCATTTCCATCAAGAAAATTTGACCAATATTAATCAAGTTAAATGTCTTACTCCATTAGGTTTCAATTAAGATGTTTATGGTTAAAATAAAAACTCAAAGGGCTGGGGAGATGGCTCAGTAGAATAAGCACTTGCCTGGCAATTGCAAGGCCCTGAGTTCAATCCTTGATTCAGCCAAAAACAAAATAAAATAAAACTCAAAGACGGGGCATGGTAGCATGCGCCGGTAATTCCAGCATTTGGGAGGCTATAAACAGGAGAATCCCTATGAGTCTGATCTAGTAGTGAGACCCTGAACACCCTGGAGACCCTTTCTGAAAAAGATAGAATAAATAAATAAATAAATAAATAAATAAATAAATACTTAGAATTTTCTAATACATCAGTGAATATATTGGTTTTTAAGCAAAAATTATTCATCTAAGTAAACTCTAAAAGTAGGAATGATGCAGTTTTAAAATTCTTATCCTCAGGGTGCTTTGAATTACACAAAGTAAAAAGCTAAGAATTAGCACATTTTCTTTGTCACTGACGTGTCAGGAGAGAGAGCCCAACAATCAGATATAGAATAATTCACTTACGTTCAGCTATACAATGATTGAAATGGGGAGGTTGCCTCAGGGAGAAGAGATAGTGCATTGACACATTCTGTGGGCCTATCTACCTGTGGCTCCTCTTTCTACATTGCCAGCATAACCATGCTCAGCCTGGCCTTCCTCTCAGAAAGCCTTTTCTTTTCCAGAGCATGAAAGACTTAGAAATCTTTTTCGTACACTTTCTTAGGGGTATCATAAAAGATACTTAACTAAACTGTGCTGTATTAGTCAAGAAAATGGACTCCTTAAAGAAATAGTTTCTCTCATTGAAATACAAAAATGTGAATTTGTTATTTGAAGAAGAGATGGTAGAGTGTGTTTCTCCTTTTTATGGAAACCTGTGGATGAGGGAGGGTGGAATTGGCTTATAAATGTGGCTAAATATACAGGTCCACTCTGAGCCGAGCCAGAGCCAGAGAAGCCTGTCCTATGTCCTTGGTAGTTCATGTAAGGATTTAAGCAAGTGAGCAAATGAGAGTTCTCAAATTTTGGAAATATTACTTGGTTGCCATGTGCAAAACTATCTACCAAAAGATCTACAAAAACTTAGATGATAACTAATAATGATGTGCTGTTTGAGGTTGACACTATACAAACATTTGCAATCTCCCTAGATTTAACATTGTTGTAAGACTTTAGCATGCTCTTGTATTTTGCAAAGAAATAACTTAGGAAAAACATCATGCATTGAAGATTAATGTACAGAAGAAGTATATAACTAACATTTAATATAACTCATTAAATTATTTTAACAGATAATTATAAAATTGCAGCACTGACAAAATTGTAAATAAGAAGCCTTTTCAAAATTGAACACATATGATGAATGTAATTCTGAGTTAGATGATTTATTAGTTGAAATTATCCTTGCAAATGTCACCTTTGGTATATGCTTTTATGTGCTGTTTCTACTCAAAGAGAATATTGGACTGCACGGTTCTCTAATTTACTCACAGGGTATCGCTGAGCTGTTTTCAAGATGGTCATTAGTAGTGGTCAGTCCTCTCTTATGCTGCTAGTGTCTCACTTCTTGAGAATTAATGAGCATAATTGATAACTACAGACTGCTGGCATTTTCTATTACTAAAGTGATCTGTGTTTTCCCAGAAATGGTTCCAGTCATGTCACTGGTTTGAAAAGGGTTAGCTTAGGCTAACCCATGACATACGCCATTGGGGGGCCTGTTCTGTGTTCCTCCTATTCATCACTGAAGAAGGTAAGTGTGCGTAAGACGCTTGCTGTCTCTTCAAATGAATATCTGTGTTTTGTAACATCTCTTTAAGAAAAATAAGGTGAAATCATGAATCCGATACTTGATATGAAAGTGAATATTTGTACTACAAGATGCCAGCACATCACAAATTTTTAACTAAAGTGAGACCAATACCAAGGTAACAGTGGAGCATTAATTAAGTCCCTGAGAAATTTCCAGAGCGTTATTGGTCCACATATTCCTTGGACCCTGCAGGCAGCATTGATTTCTTGCTAAATCTTTCTCTCAAGTGCATAGAAAGATAATTTGTGTCATCTTCCACTGAGGTTAAAATATTGATAGCTGACATTAGTAAAATATATGCCATCATTTACCACACAATGCTCATGTCACTGCTTAGAGTCTGGGACTCCACAAGCACATGAATATTGACAAATGATATTTTGAACAAATTCTACAATGAAAGAAAAGTACACTCTCTTAATTTGGTGATAAGAGACATATGCTATAATAATGTCTGTAAGTATAATATCATGTATGCACCTTCTATGATACCAAAACATTATGAAAACAGTTTGCAATGTATTAATTTATCAAATCCATCTTGTCAAGGTATCTTGAAACTGTCTCATTGATATTTGTATTTCATAAAACAAAAATGAAATAAAATAAAAAAATAAATATTGATTCTTTGAAGTAAAAAAAAAAAAAAAGAAAAGTACATAGTGCTTTTTAAAAGTTGACCTCTGCATTTTTAAATACATAACTTGAAGGACTCTTCATTTTGGAAAGGTGTCAAAGAGACCAATTCCTTTGCTTAAATAGACAAAACTTTCCCACAGATTGGAACACAGCTCTGTGTGTCTATCACTTTCTACTATGCCTGTGCTTCTGGTACTGGGCAGTGTGAGATCCACTTGGGCCTGGATCTTCATGTCAAGAAGCCAGAATGACTCAACACCTGGGCAACAGAGGTCTTCCTAGCAGTTGTCACTGAGGAATGACTAAGAATGATGTCCGGTCACTTTAGATCCTTTTATACTCCTCTAACCCCAGTTATTCCAGCTCTGATTCACTTTATCTAGATGCATGCAATGCCTGTTGTTACCCAAGATGAAATACACATAAGAGGGGAAATCAGAAAGAAAAATGATCGATTAGCCTATCCACTTTTAGAAGGTATATGGCAATGTGAACGCAGGGCACATGCCCATCCCAGGCCCTGGCTTCACCCCTCTACCCTCCATGGTTTATGCAGATTGCATAAAGCTGTCCCTCTCCACCTCTTTGCCCAACAACTTCCCCTTATTTTTCACTATAAGAGATAACAGGCCAGGGAGATAACTCAGTGGAATAAGCACTTCCCTGGAAAGCACAAGGGCTTGAGTTCAATCCCCAGTTTCACCAAAAAACAAAACACAAAACAAAAAAAAGAAAAAAAGAAAGAAAAGAAAGAAAAAAGAAAAGAAAGAAGAGCAATCATCTAAAAAAAATAAAAAAAGAAAGATAACAAGCTGCTCACCAACACACACACACACACACACACACACACACACAAATGCACACTGTTGCATGTTTTCTACTAGTGCTCAAGTTGAAATATGCTTTATGATTATTTCTCACAGTTCCCAATTTAAGAGATACTCAGTATTTGAGCAAACACATACATCTGAGCCAAAGTAAATGAAACTAAGACTGTAGTTTTTCTGTTACCTGTTTAAGGGCTGCACCCTGGTACTTCAACAGAAGCACACAGTTGTGATTGGCACCTGTGGATGTTAGCAAGCAGAGGGAACTGAACTCTCTAGAGGCCTTCTACGTTTTTAGCTTTTTGTGTTGTACTAGTTATGTTTGTGTCTTTACTCTCATTTTGTGAAATCTTATCATATGGTGACTCAGATACATGTCCCTTGTCTTTTTAGCACATAAAAACACAACAGCCTGTAAAAGGGTGTTCACTGAAATTCCTCTAGGGCTGTCCAATCAGCCAGGCATTCTTTGTTAATGCAAACTCTTAAATTCATTTTTTTCTCTTGGAGGCAAAATTCTGAGGCCCATTTTATCCTTTAAATGAAGTTTTCCCTTATCATATCTACTTTCCTCAGCTTGTTCACTTACCTACACATACTATTATTTAGCCATTCTTAACATGCCATATTTTCACCAAAGAGTCCCGTGCACCTTTTCCCGAGCTTTTACTTCAACTGTAATTTCCTGCTCTACCTTTTCCCAATTACTCTGTCAGCAGTGTTTTGTTCCCCCCCCCCTTGCATTGGTCAGGCAGGCATGTGTGCCACTAAACTATATCCAGCATGAGCACCAGTTTTTAATAAGGTTCATTGCTTACTATCATACATTTTCAAGTTAGTAATTGTTTATTCATTGATGTTGTTAATCAACAAACACTCAGTGCTTAGAGTGTGGCCTCTTGCATGATCAATCCATCCACTCGTCACATCACCCTCACACCTAACAGGATGACATCTGACCTTTGGAGGAGGGGTGCAAATGAATTAAGGCACTGGGGAACGACAGAGAGTGAGTGGCAGGCAGACCCCCCACACCAAGAGGCCTCCTGTCTTCCATGGCCTTTTCTTCTTGGAGACAAAATCCTGAGGCCCAAATAAGATGCCTTAAATCATCACTGATCCTCTCATGTTCTGACTCAGCCCCCAAACAGGGGTTAATTCCATAGATATTTACATCAGTGACACATCGCCAAATTCTGGTAGATTTTTGCTGCCAGACCATAGTTGCAGGCAAATTCTGGTAGCTTTTTACTTAGTAACCACTTGAGATCATACTACTAAACCTGAGCACGATGCTCTAAATTTATAAGGAAATATTTTCCTGATCACATCTCTTGTTTCAGGGCAGTGCTTTACTCTGTTACATGAATGAGTGAATGCACTCACCCATAGAGGTGTTTTTCTGAGATCTTGAACATAAGTCATGTTTGGAAAGAGATGGTAACACACACAAAAAAATTATTTTTAAAAAGAATTTGAAGTATAACACCATTCTGAGGGAAATAAAATCATATGACTTTGTGTTATGGTTTGTGTCAAGCTGTCCCCCCAAAGCCGCATGTAGTCATGGGATGGGGACTTCTAGAGCTTGTGATTTACTCATGATCCACTGGGATTATGTGTGATCCAAGGCTGGGATTATGGGTCTTAGTACTGCTGGGATTATGGGTATGAGTACTGCACCCCAACCTGGGGAAGAGAACCTGAATGGAATATAACAGAGAGACAGATTTTCTTTAGTGATTGTTCTTATTTGTTATTGTTGCTGTTCAGCCTCCATGAACTGCTGCTCTCTTCCATATACCTCTCTGCCTCGGAGCCAGCTGAATATGGACAGAAACCTCCAGTAACTGTGAGCTAAATAAATCTTGCTTCCTTCATATTGGATGTCTGGTATTTGTCCCAGCAATGAGAGAAGAGTAACTAAGACAGAATTTGGTACCACAGGAGTGGGGTCATTGCTTTGGCTAAACCTGACCATGTGGATTACAAGCTTTTAGGACTGGTTTATGGGAAGAGATATGAACAGTTCAGAGATGTCGTCTACAAGAGAAGCACTGGAAGAGCTTCAGCTGTTGTGTTTGGGAGACTCTGGTCAGAGCGCAAAAGACCAGAAGGCTGTTAGAAAGCTGGCCTGTAAAGACCAGACTAGGGAGGTTTCTGCTGGGAAGAAGGACTGCATTGGTTGTTGGACTCCAGATAATTTGTGCCATGGTTTGGCCAAAAGACTATCTGAATTTTGCTCATGTCCAGAGACTTTGTCTAAGACTGAGTTTAAGCATGGCAGAATGATTAATCTTTCAAAAAATATTTCAAAGCAGTCAAATATTGGGGCAGTTGCATGGCTGTCACTGGAGGCTTTTAGTCAGATTTATGTTGAGAATGAAGGGCAAGGAGCCTAGAAGGATGGTCCAAAATGTTATGAGTTTGACCCGAAAGGAAACATCGAGAAAGCTGTGGACTGTGAAGATGGAGCTGAGAGGATCTCCATTATGGAGAAGGAACAAGAGAATAGAAAGGATGGACTGAGGGCATCACAGGAGGTGGCAGGTCTCCACCCTTTGCAGGCTCATAATTGCAAAGGTCAGGGACTTTGCCTTAAGAAGAAAGCTGTAGAGCCCCATATTCCAGAATGGTGGCAGCAGCCACATTACATTCCAGAATGGTGCCAGCATGAAGAATTTGTTCCTGGGAATCAGCCACCCAGGCACTCAACCCCTATAGCCAATAGAAAGGAAAATCTGCCTACTGCTCTAGCTGGCAGCAGACCGTGGTATCATCTACATGGTAATGGTTGTAGACACATGCAGAATGCCAGAGTTCCGAGGTTTAGAAGGCTCCCACCTTGATTTCAGAAGGCTTGGGAGGCCAGATCATGTGCAAGAGGGCAGTGTGCAAAGCTGTGAGAGAGAAGCCTATTCAGTGGAAACCCCAGAAATTTGGAAAAACAGGGAACATGAATCATCTAAGGGAAACTGCAAGGATGGAGCAAAGTAAGCCTGTGAAAGAAGCCACAGAAACTGCAACGAATGGAAGTGCCACAGGGGCGGAGCCATGTAGGGCCTTTGGAGCTCACAATTCAGTGCAGACTGCTTCAGATGTTCCAGCTGGAATTATGGGATTTAATGTTTGCCCTGCTGGATTTTGGACTTGTGTTGGTCCCAGTGTTTTGAATCCCCCTGTTGTTTGCAACTTTTGGGTTGGTAATGTTTATCCTGTGCCTCTGAATGTTGGATGTGTTTAACTTTTCTTTTGCACAGGAGCTCACAGCTAAGAGTTTGCCTTAGATCTTAAGAGCAGACCTGGCACTTGACTTTTCAGCCATACTGAAACTATTGGGACTTTGGCAACTCTTAGCAATGGACTAAAATGCCTTTTTCACAAAAGGATGTGAATGAGACTTTGAGAGTCCGGGTAGAATGTTATGGTTTGTGTCTAGTTGTCTCCCCAAAGCCTCATATAGTCATGGGGTGGGGACTTCTAGAGCTTGTGATTTACTCTTGATCCACTTGAATTATGTGTGATCCAAGGCTGGGATTATGGGTCTTAGCACTGCTGAGATTCTGGGTGTGAGTACCCTGGGGCAGAGATCCTGAATAGAATATAACAGAGAGGCAGATTTTCTTTAGTGATTGTTCTTTGTTGTCATTGTTGCTGTTTGGCCTCCTTGAACTGCTGCTCTCTGCCATGTGCCCCTCTGCCTTAGGGCCAGCTGAATATGGACTGAAACCTCCAGTAACTGTGAGCTAAATAAACCTTTCCTCCCTTCATTTTGGGTGTCGGGTATTTGGCCTAGCAATAAGAGAAGAGTAAGGCACTTTGTAAGTAAAATTTTAACCATCACGTGTTTTAAATTATTATCTTCTTGGGAGAAATCACATCTAGCACACTCATAATTAGACATTCTTCGCAATCCTGTGTCTGCTTCTATTGTGCACATGACTGTTTACAAAACTTAGAAAGGAAATATGTGCCCATTCATTTGAGCATAGTTTGTAGGTCAATTATGACTTGGTGGGGCAAGAGAGATAGCCCAGTAGATTCAATTATTCTTAATGTTTGCTATATTTCTCTTCATATAATATTTTTAAGCTAAAACTTAATCTTCCTAGCCTGACCTCAGCTGAGTAAGGGCTGTGCATCATAATTCCTGTCAATGAGAGGACCTAGAACTCTAGGAGTTTTCGTGGGAAGCATTTGTTTCTTGAGCTAAGCTCTCCCTCCCTGTCTTTCTCCCCATCCTCCTCCTTCTGTTTTTGTTCCCTTGTCCTCTCCTCCCTCCCCACTTGCTCTTCCTCTTCTTCTTCCTCCATGACATCTCTTCCACACTTGCATGCAGTTATAAGGACCAGAGACACCGAAGTGATGACATTACACTTCCAGAGCTAGGGCATCCATCCCAAGCCTCTGGCTCTGAAGTTCTTGAGGTGCTACAGTAAATAGTTTTGCAAAACAAATGAACATGATCAACAAAAGATACAGTGATGCAGGAATATTATTAACAGATGGGTAAAGTAAAATTCAGTAGAAATTGCACCAGTTTACACTTACCATAAAGATTTCATTCTGGACTTAGATAACAATGCAGAGAGAGAGTGAGAAGGAGAGTAAAAGTGAAAGAGAAAGAGGGAGAGAGAAGAAGGGAGAGAGTGAGGCAGGGAGGGAAGGAGACGGAGGAGAGAGAAAGAAGGTTGGGAAAGATCCTTGTTCTTTAGGAATTTAGAATTTAGGAGACAAATGAAACTTAGACTAAACGGCACACATTGAATCATGTGGTAGTTTATCAGAAGGAAGACTTCATGCTAGGGGTGGCTGATGGCTTCAGTGGTGGCTACATACCAGGCACTTTCCTAGGGGCTCTGCACACACATGGGCTCATTTGCTTCTCATTGGCACTGTTCCACAAGGGCTCTCAGTGCACAGTTTACAGAGGCGACAACAGGGCCTTGAAAGTGTGCTCCTCAGCAGGTGGTCAAGAGTGTCCCCGGCCATGCGTGACAGGGTGCCCTGAGGACCAGGGCATCTGGCTCCAGCAGCCATGCTCTTGGCCCCTGTCCTGGGATTTCTCATGCTCAGCTTATCATAGTCTTCTACCCCCTCTACCAAGTAGATGTTGTTCCATTCTAACTTCAAGATAAGGCCCTCGAAGCTGAAAGGACTGAACAGTCTTGAAATGCAATAAACAGAGGAAGATTGTCCACACTTCCACAGCACTCAGCACCCACCAGGCACTGCTCCAAGTGACTTATGTATCTCAACCCAATTAGCTCTCACTACAAAATAGCAATTGATGAGGCCAAAGCCGTGCTCGCTCCATTTTATAAAGCAGAAAACCGAATCACCGGAATGGCAAGAAACTTGTCTAAAGTGAATCAGCTAATAAGCAGTGCAGCTGGGATTCTAATCCAGGAAATGTGGTGCCCATTTGGGGCTCTTCAGTGCTCCAGGAACAGAGCAAATGACCTCGCTCTCCACTGCAGAGTGAGGCCTGGAGTGAATGCAAGCAACAGTAACAAAAATTGATGGAACTGTCAAAGAAAGGTTTATAGAAGAAGTGTGGTCTAAGTGACTTTGAAGAGAAAAGCAAGTAGTAATAAAAAATAAAGATTTTAAAATGACTTGTGACCCTCATAGTCAAGTATTATGGTGCTTGTACTGAATGAGATGAATTGCATTTTAAAAAAGCACTGGGTTCACTCTAATTTCTTCATGTGAGGTTAGACAACCTGCGAAAAGTAAATATTGTATCTTCACTTGAAGCTGTTCATACCAGTTATTGGGTATTACCAACTTGTTCAAGTTAACACTATGAAAAGTCATGTACTATCTTGATGTATTTAGGCTTTGAAAACTAAAAGTTAGGGCTGGGAGATAGCTCAGCAGCCTAAGTGCCTGTCTGGCAAGCACAAGGACCTGGGTTCAATCCCTGGGTACTGCATGCTGTGCTGGCCTCTGCACCCCAGGCACACAGTTCCCACCCTGAAACTGGATCATGGTGATGCACACCCGAAATCCCAGCACTAGGGAGGCTAATACAGGAGGATTACGATGAGTCTGAACTGTATAGTGATACCCAGTTACAAATAAACAGAAATTTTTTAAAGCTGGTTCCTACTTTCAAGGAAATTGCAGTTTTCTGACTGTGTGCCATGCTTGCCAATTCTCAGTCACTTACTGGATGCGATTTGGAAACTTTAGTAAATAATCTATGGGCCAGGGAGATGGCTCAGTGTAATAAGTGCTGCCCTGGAAAGTGCAAGGGCCTGAGTTCAATCCCCTGTTCTGCCAAAACAAAACAAAAACCTCCATAAATAATGCAACAGAAAAGGTCAGAAGTCATTTCTTGAGAACTACTCTGTTCCACGAACTGTGACAGCCACCAAGATAACTAGGCGAAGACATGTGAGCAATGATCACCTTGAAACGTGGCTCCTGGGGAGCAGTAGCAGCAGCTGTCCTTTGTGACACCTGTCAGGAGAGTTGGGACAGAGGGCCAAAATGGAGACCAGGAAGTTTGGCAAATAATTTCCCAAGCTAATATTAATTCAAGAAATATTAGTGAGGGCCAGGGAGATAACTCAGCAGTCTAAGCACCTGTCCGGCAAGTGCAAGGTCCTGAGTTAAATCCCTGGTTTAAAAAAAAAAAATAGTAAAAGCTTAATTTAAATCCAATGATGGTGCTGACAAGGAAGAAAAAATTCAGATCCCATCCCTGTCCTTCCAATGCTGATAGGTCAACAGATTTAAAGCAGGGCCCTTCATGATTGCGAGTGTATAAAGATAAAAACAATAGAAGAAAAGAACAAAAGATAAAGGAGAAGACCTTGGTGAAGGATGCTTCAGCTATGGTGTTTCTTCACTCTCTGAATCTGCAACTTCCTAAAAGAAAGGGCAGCCACAGGAGAAGCAAGCCAGATGGGGTGGGGTGGGGGTCATAACAACTGAAACAACCCATCAGCCTGATAGTTGGAGAAAGGTCAGATGCCCAGATGCACCTGGAAAATTTATCAGTACATATCAGGCATGACATGAAAGGCACCCAGTTGTGGTCTCCCAGCTGAGCTCTATCTTGTTAGAGCAGGAATTTTCTTGGCTCCCAAGGAGAAGCGTGTCAAATCTATAGGAATGATGATGAGTCTCTCTTCATAAAGCTGCCTGTGAATGAAAGCTGTGTAGATAGAAGCTTATCTGAATTGCTCCTGCAGAGACCAAGATGCAGAGTCTAGTTCCTTGGCTCTACTGCAAACTGAGGGACCTATTTTCTGTTGCTCATTTTTGATCAGAATGATTTCTTCTATTTTTTGATACACTTAAAATTCATGCTGAAATCTTTACACTGATTTTTCAGTAAACCAATTTCATTTTACCTACAATGTGAGACCTCATAATCTCTGAAGATGTAATTTGAAGCTTTTTGTCAAGAAGCCATTATAGGTGTGGACTTTGAGGAGCTCCCTATATCCTCATAGCACACCAGGAGGGACAAATTCCAAGGAAGTGAGGCAAGCATACACAGGACTCAAGAAAGGCAGTAACTCCACGAACACAGCACTGTGACTCTGGAGTCAAGAAACAGCAGAAATTTCTAGGAAGTGCATTCTTCCTAGAATAAGAAGATATTCCATGGGTGTGAAGAATTTAGATAAGATTAATGCAAGATAGTAGACCGATGTCACTGGTCAGTCTACTAATTCTTCTGAAGGAAAGATTTTATTTTATTTTATTTTATTTTTCTGTATTTTGGGACAGGTTCAGCAGGGTGTTCAGGGTCTCACTACTAGATTGGACTCATAGCGATTCTCCTGTTTACAGCCTCCCAGGTGCTGGGATTACAGGTGCGCACCACCATACCCAGTCTCAATTGCAGTCTCAGTGTGCCCCTCAAAAAATTTTGTTTTAAAATGGTGATATTCTATCATCCTGGGGCTGTGGATTATAGAGCTATATAGCTAGCGAGGAAGAACACAGGTAAACATTTTTCGCAGTCAGCACCCCACCACCCTGCCCCACAACTGTGTCTCTAGATGTCATGGTGGGAGGGGCTTCTGTTTCCCACGTAGGTACAGGAGCCCAGCAGAGCACTGATTGTGCTGTGAATATTTTGTCTCAGTTTGTAGTTTGCGCTTTTACCATAACTTATTTTTTAAACTAGTAACATTTAAAATTTTAACACAGTCCAATTCAATTTATATTCATTGTATTCACATTAATTAAAATTTATGCTGGCTCAGTGGTAGAGCTCTTGCCTTAATTAAAATTTACATTAAATTATACAATTTATATTTATATTTTTAAATTTAGAATTCACTGTAATTGCTTTCCAAGAAAATTTTAGTCAGTTGAAATTTGCAAAGAATTTCTCACATGATTTCTTTCGGGCTATTTAAACCTTTAATTTATATATTTAATATCTATGTTTTATTTTGAGTCAGTGTTTGTGTATGGCACATGATATTGAATCTAATTCACTTATTTTTCCATGTGGATAACTAATTGATACAATATTTATTTGATGGCCTAGAAGGAAATACCTTCTCCATTTGTCACTTTTTTCAAGTTTCACTGTGTTTGTTACACTACTTTCAAAGTATTTCTGAAAATCAAGCAAAGTGAAGTATTCTTCATTTTTCTTTAAAAAGATTTCTTCAGCTATTGTAAGTAATTTTCATTTTCCATACAAACTCAAAAATCATATGATTGCACAGTGGAAGCGGAACAGTGGAAGCAGATGAGCTAAATACTAGCTACACGGGGGGGCGGGGCTAGACCGAGGCCAGTATTGAGTGTGTTGGTGGATGGCTGCATGCAAGGCAACAAACCAGGAGGGAAGACAGTGGGTGGAGCCATCTAACAGCCTTTCACCTGGACAGATTAAAAGGTGGAAAGAAGCGATGTGTCCATTTGAAGAGCCCCAGTCTTCTGGAGCTGGTACATCCATCTTTGTTCTTGTGGTTGGATATTGGCTTCTGGTGTTCAGTGTCTTCAAAGTTCAAATGTAAAGTTGCAGCACAGTTTGTGATACCAAACTCTTGGAAACAACCAAGATGTCCATCACATGAGGAATGGTTGAAAAAGATGTGGTATTTCTATATAATAGAGTATTACTCAGCTATTAAGAATGATAAGCTTGAAGCATTTATATTGAAGTGGATGGCACTTGAACATATACTCATAAGTGAAATAAACCAGACACACATGTGTAAATATCGTATAGTCTCCCTAATATAAGGAGTGAAGAGAAGAAATACAAATAGAAATATATAACAACAACTAAAAACAATTGAGCCAGGTAGGGCAAAGCGAATAGCATATGTTGCAGGATACTAATCAGCTTTTCTTCTAGATGCTTAACAACCTAAGTTCACAAATCAAAATTGGAGAAATAGAAGAGCTGCAAGGCCAGCCAACATTCTAGCCCTAGCCTTTCAAGGTCAGCAAAGACTTAGGATATAGGAGAACCTGTACTGTAACATCATGAAACTCAGTTGAGCCCCAAATTTTCTGAACAGGAGATTATTGAGCCACAGAAGAAAGAGATTGAAGTTCTATAGTGTGCTTGGAGAGAGTCACATGGAGAGAAGACTTTCTCTCAGGCTCTCACAGACAGCAAACTGGTCAAGCATTGGCTGTGACTCACCCACATGGATGACACAGACAAAGGATCTACAGAATAACGTACAGGATTACAAGATAAACCCTGAGGGGACTTCACTGACTTCATCAGAAACAAAAACTACATGTTTTGGTGTATAGGTCTTGCTCTATCTCAGTCTTAACCATCCAGCAGAAAAGTATAAAAATGAGGTATACAATACAGGGCCATAATAAGTTGAGCTGTAAATGGTTGACAACTTCTTCAGATAACTCACTATTGTTGTGGAATGCTGGACTGTGTTGGATTGTGTCATTCAGTGCAGGCACCTAAATTAGTTGAATGACAATGAAATGCCCATCTTTGACAGGTGTAGACAAAGGAAGGGGTATAGAAAGGAAGAATCATGATGTTGGGATAGATACGCCATGTTTCTGCATAATTCTATGAGAGGCAAGATTTGCACTAATAGGGTTGGACAGAATATTATGTCAATTTCTAGTACTATGGACAACCACATGGAAAATAACAGGATAGAAAGTATTAATTATTGAATCTTTGATATAATTCAGGTATGAAAAATTAAGATAAGCAAACGGTTACGTGCTCTTAATTTACTGATAAGAGACATTTGCTACAATAATGTCTGTAAGTATATCATGTATGCACCTTGTACGATACCAAAACATTATGAAAACAGTTTGCAATGTATTAATTTATCGAATCCATCCTGTTAAGGTGTTTTAAAACTGTTTCATTCATATTTGTACTTCAATAAAATAAATAAATAAACAAATAAATAAATAAATAAATAAAAGTTCCTCCAGTACCTCTCTAATGACCTTCCAGGCCATCATCCTTGATCCAGTGTTACATCTTAAGCTCTTCTTGTCCTGTAGTCACCATCTTCTTAGGTATGACAACTTCAGGTGGTCACTTTGCATGGTCCTACTGATCCTGGAAGCCTACCTAATCCACCCCCATGCATGATTGTGTAGTTAGAAATTTCTCTGAAGAATGCTACAGACAGTGGGGTTATCACTGTGATTTCACCTACATATGTGGTCTAGAACCTCTTATAAGTGCTTTACAGAAGAAAGTTAGAAACATTTAGAGAAGGCCTAGATTATTATTAGTTGAACTTGACTGATAATTCTGGTCAGAATTTAGAAAACCAGAATTTTGATAGGAATGCAGATAAAGGTCAGGTTGTAGTGGTTTCTGTTGGGAACAATGAATTCATTAGCAGTTGGACTAGAGAATGTGTCTTTCATGTTTTGGAAGAAAATCCCCCTCTACTTTGTGCATATTCTGAAACCTCATAGGAGATAGAGATTAAAAATGAACTAAATAATATAGTGGAAGAAATTTTGAAGCAGACAAGTATTCAGGCCATGGTATGCAGATTACAGGCTAATAGTGAAAATTAGAAAGGGCCAGCCAAATAGCTCAGAGGATTAAAGCGTCTGTAAGCAGAAACAGGGG
Organism: Ctenomys sociabilis; assembly: GCA_004027165.1. Classification (NCBI taxonomy): domain Eukaryota; kingdom Metazoa; phylum Chordata; class Mammalia; order Rodentia; family Ctenomyidae; genus Ctenomys; species Ctenomys sociabilis. The sequence continues at coordinate 40,062 of PVKA01009689.1, read as the reverse complement.
CTAGGGGTTCCATCCCCATCCTTGCTCCTGGGGCGCACTGAGACAACAATTGAGACTGGGCGTGGTGGTGTGCACCTGTAATCCCAGCTCTTGGGAGGCTGTAAGAAGGTGGATCACTATGAGTCTGATCTAGTAGTGAGCCCCTGATCATGCTAGAGACCAAAAAAGTGAAGGTACCACACTAAGGTACCAAAAAATGTGAAAGAAACAAACAAACAAAACAAAAATAGCTGAGAGATATAAAAATTTACAGTGTGACAAGAAAGGAAAGACTTGTGAAGCTGAGGCTAAAGAGAATATGATAACTGAAAAAAATAGCATTAAAATGAAGTCTTGCATGCAGGACAATGAAAGCATTCTTTGAAAACATCTCAGAAAAAGGCCAAACCAAAGCTTTATTTTTTTTTATTTTATTTTATTTTTTTTTTTGGTACAGGGTCTCACTATGCATGCAGCCCACATTCATAGTGATCTTCCTGCTTTTTGCCTCCCATGTGCTGGGATGACAGGCGCGTGCCACCGCGCCTGGATTGCATTGCCGGCTCAGCGCACCCGAAGGCGGGGCCGGCGCGGCTAGGGGAACCAAGGATCGAACACTGGTTCCTACGCTTACCTAAGCAAGCGCTTAGTCCGCTGAGCTATACCGCCGGCTCTAAACCAAAGCTTTAGAAGCCTTCGTTGGCCTAAAGGTATGAATGGTTAAACTGCTTTGGAAGGTATAAATGGATAAAATTCTGTTTTTAGAGAGCCCTAGAGCAATGTATTCATTCAGCAGAACTCACGTGTTTCTGAATTCACCTGCACAGAACTCCGCTATCCTGGTGCTGAGTCAGCACTGCTCCCACCCTCCACTGGGGCCCAACCATGGCCTCAGCATCATCCACACAGTGCCATTTATGTTGGCCTATAGAATGCGAGGCTTCTGGTGTCATGGAGCCTTCCAATCAGATTTCAAAGGAAACCCTAAGAGGGCAGGGATGAGCCCCAGAGAGGGCGCCTGTGAAGCCAGGAGGGGGAAGACAAGAGTGCAGTGGACACTCCAGGAACCTGACATACCAGCGACATGGAACACGGACCAAGAAAATCTGTGAGCAATAAGCAAAACCTGCCCATGGCAGATGCTGTGAGGGTTTCAACAGGCAAGACCATGGCTGTGGAGCTGCCCGATCCAGCCAAAAACTGACCTGGGCAGTGGATGTGGAGCCAGGTAACTCAGAGTTTGACCTTCTGCATTTCAGGTTTGCTCCAGCGAAATTCCTTTCAATCCCCCTCTTCCTCCATATTGAAATGGAAATTTTATTCATTATGTGATGGAAATATTTAACTTCCTTTTTTATCTTTACAAGGAATCGGAGTCAAGAGGTTGCTTTCATTCTTAGAAGGAACTTTGAATTAGAACTTTTCAATAATGGTGGAACTGGACTGGTGGATAGCTCAGTGGATTAAAGAGCCTGCTTAGGCAAGCTCAGGCAAGCTCAGAGACCACGATTCAATCCCTGGCACCACATGCGGTGCCAGCCCTATCCCCCAGGGCAAGCTGAGCGGGCTCCTCGCATAATGGGGCAAGCCTGAAATCCCGGCACTGGGGAGGCTGAAAGCAGGAGGATCACCATGAGACTGAACTGCATAGTGAGACTCTGCAACAACTAAATATATTTTAATAATAATAATAATAGTGACACTGTTAGGATTTCGAGAACTTTGAGAGATTGATTAAGTGCATTCTGCACGATGAAATGATTGAGTCTTGAGGTCCAGTGGCCCAATGTTATGATTTAGATCTGTAATGCTCCCCCAAAGATGCACTGTTCAGAGGTGCAGAGCCAGAGCTTCTGGAGGGTAATTTGATTGCGGGATACTATACTCCAGAGTGGAACAATCCTTTGACAAATTCATGTGCTTTCAGGAGGGGCCAGGTTGGAGTTGTGGGCCACTGGAAGTCTAAGTGGAAGGGCACATTCTTTTCCCTGGCTCCCCCAATCTCTGTCTCTGTGACTCCTAGCTGTCATGGTGGAAGCAGGTTCTCTCTACCTCGCTTCCTACCATGCTACTTTGGCTTAGGAGCTACTGAGTATGTGCAGAGTGGCACCTCCAAAACTGCACCAAAATAAACCTTTTTAAGTTGCAGGTGCAAGTATTTTATTCAGTAACTGGAAGCCAAATAAAACTCTGGATTTTTCTTTCTTTACATTTTTATTTTGTTATTGGCATCATTTTCAGCATCACTATTTAATCTTATTCCTGCCTGGGAGTGAATGGCATTCAGCCTGGTTGGCCTACTATGTTTTAGATGCCACTGTGACAGTATCAGAGGGTTCTGTTTCCTATAAAGTTATGATGGAGTTGAAATATGCATCTAGCAGAAACACACATTAGGGAAAAAATAAATAAAAATATTGAGAATATGTTTTATTTGTTTAGTATTCTTTTTCCTTTCTTAGTATGAAGCACCTCACCAAAAATGTATTTTTACAAGTTCATTAATGACTGCATATTCTGAAATCCGTAATTATCACAATGTACACATTCATGTTACAAACTGATCCTTTTAGATTTTCCAGGTTCTGAGATTCTATGAACATAAGAACTGTATGTGCAGTGAAGAGCTTTAAAACGAGTGAGTCTTTTACAGTGCTTTTCATAATGGACCAAATGGAATTGGATAATTTTGAAAATTTCGTGTAATTTTTTATACAAGTACAGTGCTCTAATACCTAAATGACATTAATATTTTAGAGGACAGATGGGTTTTATTCATACTTATATTAGTTGCCTGGCAAAGTGCCCTTAAGTTTTTTATTATATATACTTTATATTTCTTATCATTAGCCAAAGAGTTGACTAAGATTTTAAAAATAAAAAACAGAACCAAGAATTTGAATTGTTTCAGTTAAGGTAATTTTTATTATTCTAGGCAACCAGTGTTACAACAGACCTAGACCAAAAACTAGAAAATATTTTCTGGAAATGCATTGCAAATAAAGCACTTCATGGCACTTATATATCTTTCATTAAAAGCTATTATTTTCTTAGCATTTAGGAAATTATAGGGTATAACTTCAAGAATCACCTCATAAATCATTGATTAGTTTGACATTTTGGTTTAATATATCTAGCACATGTTAATCAATTGTTACCCATTTCATATTCTTTTCTTCTTTTTTTTTACTTTCTGCTATCATACTCACCATTCTGAAAGAAGGCTTAGATTTTAAATGTTCATAATAAAAGTACGTATTATGGGAATTTTTTTTCACCAAACATATGTTAGTGATAGTGAGCTGCTTAATTAATCTGGCCAAAATTTATATGAGAGGACATTTCTCTTTTCTCATATGTTCAGTCTGAATTCTTAACATTTAGCAGGAAAATGAAAACTGATTGCTCCAGTTATTAATCAGCTGCTAGAAGCAAGACTGAGTTCACATATGAAGGTTATTTAAAGTTAATATCAATATTAGTACAAACCTTTCTTCTCATTGAACTAAGAGAAAGTAGCTGCATATCTATGTAAACATACAAAATGGTCCTTTATTCATATCTCCCTATTTTTGTTTTGTTTTCTCAGAGATGAGTGTTCCATTGCTGTTACAGAAGCTGTATCTGGAGAACACAAAAATATGCAATGTATTAATTATTGTAACCTGTTTTGAAACTGTTTCATTGCTATTTTTTCTCATTAAAATGAATAAAAAATTTTAAAAATAAGGTTAATATCAATGGAAATTATATTAATTTATCATGAATACCATTACTTATTTTTATTTCATTTTCTGTTTTTAATTTACATTCAATAATTGTAACCAGATGCAGGTTGCAGTATGATGACTCAATATAATGATAAAATCAAGGTAATTAGTATTTTACTTCCTCAAATATCTATAAATTATATGTTTTGGAGTGTTCTGGATCCATTCATTTTTCAGTAATTACTATCTTTCCTTAAATTTCTAATTTATTTTCTGTTTATATAAACAGCAGGTACTAACTAGAGCAGTAGTAACCAAAGGACATTTAATGATCTTTGAAGAGATTCATTTTCCCTTTTCTCCACTGGTGTGTGATTACAACCTATTATAAGATATATAGTGAGTATTTTTCTTTTCTAAGTCAAGGAACGAAAGGAAAATGCAAACAAATATTTTGAAAACCATTGCAAAAATACAATAAAATTCTTATTTTCAACCAAAATGGAATGGGAATGATTGGAATATCCTCTTGCCCAAGGGAACTAGACATTCAAAAACTGATGAACACATGAAATTCTTCGTTAAAATTTATCAAATTGTACAATGAAATATGTGCAAATTTTAGTTTTTTAATGATCTGTGAATAATTTTAAAAAATACGTTGTGGGCCAGCGAGATACCTCAGTGGACTAAAGCACCTGCTTAGGAAAGCTTAAGCAAGCACAGGGACTGCAGTTCAATCCCAGGCACCACATGCCACACCAGCCATGCAATCCCCGTCCTGGGAGGTTGAAAGCAGGAGGATCACTATGAATCCATGGTGTAATGAAACCTTTTAACAACCAAGCACATTAAAAAACAAATGAATAAATAAATAAATGTTGTCATAAAAGTCTTTTAAGTTTCCAGTGCAGTTGTACGTAGACATTTATGCTACTAAATTGTGTGTCCCCCAAGAATGCTAATATCTTGATTGGGATATTGTGGGCCTGGGGAGATAGCTCAGCAGAATAAGTGCTTGTCTGGCAAGTGCAGGGTCCGGAGCGCAATCCCCAGGACCACAAAAAAAAAAAAAAAAAAAAAACTACTGTGAAAAAAAAAATACTGTATTGCTTTTCTGCATATAATGCACCATTTATTCTCAATATAAATGGTTAAAATGCATTTACTTCACAAATTTTGAAAATGGTTAGAAAATTTACTATGAAATAAACTAACCAAGAGCACACTTTTTTAGAATTTATTTATTTATTTTTTGTTTTATTGAAGTACAAATATCAATGAGATAGTTTTAAGATACCTTGACAAGATGGATTTGATAAATTAATACATTGCAAACTGTTTTCATAATATTTTGGTATCATAGAAGGTGCATACATGATATTATACTTACAGACACTATTTTACCGTATGTCTCTTAAGAGTGTAGCTGTTTGCATATCTTATTTTTTATACCTGAATTACATCAAAGATTCAATAATTCATACTATCTACCTTGTTATTTTCCTAGTGGTTGCCCATAGTACTAGAAGCTGACATAATATCCTGTCCAACCACCATTAGTGCAAATCTTGCCTCTCATAGAATTATGTAGAAGCACAGTGTTATCTATCCCAACTGAGCACATTGTACACTTACAGCTTTTCAGGGTCGTTCAGTCTTTGAGGCTTACATGTCAGGCACATTAGGATTCACATTGAAATAAATGTGGTCTTACAAATTTTGAAGTAGCTTCCTACATATGTGTTCATTCCACTATCTTGCAACAAAATGAAGCTGAAGTGCCTGATTTACCTGCAGAAGTCCTCCTTTTCTTTTCCGTTCATGTTCTGCACTGAGGAGGAAAAACATTACTGCAGCTTCATAGTTAGAGAGCTGAAACAGCGCGTAACAATTTAGGTGCCAATCAGCTAAGTAAATGTCTTGGTTTGTTTTCTGAAATTGAGACACAGTGTGGTGCTATGGGCACTTAACACAAGAAAGCAGCATTTTTTAGTAATAAATTAAACAATGATGAACCTCATGATGAGATCTGTTTTTCTTGGCACTCTATGATGAGCATAAATAAAGTTGCAAACTATTGAACTTGTTTATATTTTTTAATCTATTATATATCTTACAATACGTTGTAATCATTGCCTTCTTAGGGCCAGCCAAATAGCTTAGCAGATTAAAGTGCTGCAAGCAGGTGCAAGGGCCGGGGTTCAATCCCCCTGCCTTCTGTGCTGGCCCCACCCCAGAAGTGCACTGAGAGGGCAATTGAGACTGGGTGTGTTGGCGCATGCCTGTAATCTCAGCTCTTGGGAGGCTGCAAACAGGCAGATCACAGAGTCCTATCTAGTAGTGAGATCATGAATACCCTGGAAACCCTTTCCTAGAATTAAAGAAAAAGAAATCAAAAGAATAATCCCACAAAGAATAGATGCAAAAAATGAAGTCAAATTAAATACTTTGTCATATGTTAAATAATATTTTTGTTTTACAGCCAAGTGGCAGATAGCTACAATAAAATTATAAAACACTGGAGAAAGAAATTCAAAACTATGCGAAAATTAGCCAAAGATAACATATTAATCTTATAATGTCTCAATAAATTTAATATTAGGTATTTATACAAGTTTTTCTTCTGAAGTCTGTTTGCATTTTTTGGTGGACTATGTATCAATGTTACTGATCTTTGTATGGTTTTTTTTGGTATCCTATTATGTTCTTAAATCTTTTATTAAATAGGTGTTTATTACAATTTTGGAGAATTTTCCTGTATATAAAATAATGCTTGTAATTCAATAAAACAATAACTAAAAATTTTAAAATAGGCAAAATGGTTCCATATTTGCCTCAAAGAGAGTATAAAAGTGACCTATAAAGATTTTTCCTTCATCATTAGTCTTTGGGAATGTGAATTCAAACCAGAAGAGACATGAAAATGCACTGGAAGAATATGCAAAATGAACTGAAACCAAATGTTGAAACAGCAAAGGAAGAAATAAGGGTGGTTGAGACCCTAGAACATTGCTAGTGCAAGTGGCAGATGGTACAGCCTCTTTGTAAAGGAGTGTGGAAACACCACTGAGACTTAACCAAACGCCTACCACACAGTGGGGATATTCCTCTTTTAGGTATGTATACAAAGACAAATAAAATATTTGACCATCCAAATATTAGGTCACAAATGTCCAAAAAGCATTATTTTAAACAGAGAAAAGCTACATACAATCCGAACATTCACCAGTTCATGAAGGACTAAATAAATTGTGATAAACTGATTCATTGAAGTGTAAATAATTATGATTCATGCTATAAAAAGAACCATCATTTCTAAGTGAGATGAATGAAACAAAACAAAAATTCCTAAAAGAAAACAAAAAAGGAAAATGAACACATTTTATGTCTTCTCAAATAAAATTCTAGAAAACAAATGTCTTACCTGACTTACACTGCTATACCAAACTGCCATACTTGGATGTCTGATGAGCCAAATAAATTCTCACATTTTGTCAGGCTGGGAAATCCAAGATCAAAGTGGTAATGGATTTGGTGTGTGGGAGCTCTTTCCTGGCTTCCATGTGGGGCTTCCACGCCGTGGCCTCCAAGTAGAAGAGGCTGAGAGCTCTGCCGGCCACCAAATCCTACAATGAAGTCTTGGCCTGTGTGGCACAGTCGCCTTCCAAAATTCCACACCTCCTACTACCATTGAGTTGGTGTTAAGATTTTAGGTATATAGGTTTAGGATGGATCCAAACATCACCTCATAACAATAGACTAATAAATAGTGACAGAAAGCAAATCAGATCAGGAGGCAGAAGTGATGGATTGTATAAGGATGCAAAGAAACTTCACAGAAATGGTCATGCTTCTTACTCTAACAGTAGTAATGCTTTCCTAGGTGTGCGTGTTCTTATCAAGAGTGATCAAATTACATACTTAAAATATAAAATTTTGTGAAATTCAATTATGCCTCAATGAAATTAAAAGTAGTCAACACTAAGTAAAGCAAAGGTAAAATTACATTGATTTCCGGATAAGGGATAATGCTTATAAAAGTAGACATATCTAGCACAAAATGTTTAAGGTTGATATACTGAAACCATTTTTCCTATCACCAAAATGTAAGAACGCTTCTAAAGTATATAACAACTATACTGTGCAATAATTGCATTTCTGTTAAGATTTCTTAATTGGAGAGATATTTTCATCATGGCAAGAAAATGTTAACCTATTTACCTAGAGACATTTATTTTGTAGCTTTCCGGGTTTAAAAAAAAAAAAAACACTCAATTTAACCCATGGTAGAAATTATGCAATTATCTGAATTCATATAAAATTAAAGTTTTCAGTTTCATAAAAAATTTAATTTAATTTATTTATTTGATCTTTTTGAGACAGGGTCTGGCTATGTAGGCCAGGCTGATCTTGAGCTCACTTTGTAGCCCAGGCTGTTCCCGAACTTGCAACAATCCTCTTGCCTCCACTTCTGGAAAGCTGGCATTATGGGGGCGGGGGACACTGATGTGCTAGCTAGTTATTTTTTATTTTTTTTTATTTTACTGAAAAACAAATAGCAATGAGACAGTTTCAAATCAAATTCGTCGAACAGATGCAATAATTAATTCATTGCATATTGTTTTCATAGTGGTTTTTTTATTGTAAATGGTGCCTACATGATATTCTATTTATAAACACTAATAGAGCAGATGCCTCTATTCAATGAATTAAGAGAATGCAGCTGTATACCTATCTTTTTTTAAAGTTGAATTATAGTACAGTTTTAATAGTACTTTTTACATTGTTATCTTCCTAGTGGTTAACCATAGTACAAGAAGCAGACAGGATATCCTGTCCAAACACTATTAGCGCAAATCTTTCTTCTCATAGAATTATGTGAGAGTAGCTGCATATTTATCCTAACTTGTTATGTATATACAAATACAGAATGGTACTTCCTTTGTATCCCCTCCTTTTTTTTGTTTAGTCTTGTCCAAGATGGGTATTCTATTGTCATTCAATTATTATAGGTGCTTGAATTCAGTGAAAAAATTCAACACAGTCCAGCAGTCCAGAGTAGTAGTGGGTAATTAGAAGAAGTTGTTGACTAGAGCCATTTACAGCAGCATATTATTATTGCTTTATTTTATATACCTCGTTTTTATACTTTTCTGCTAGATGGTTAAGACCGAGATAAAGCAAGACCTATATAACAAAAAATGTAACTTTTGTATCTGATGAGGTCAATCAAGTCCCCTCAAGGGGAGCCCCTGCCCCCAAGCCCGCTGAGCAACTGAGAATTTTTCAAACTCTCACGGCACCCCTGTTCAGTGAGTATGTGGTGAGCCTAAAGGAAAGACTTTGGCTTCGTTCCTTGTGTGCCACAATATCCGGAGCCCCCAGCCCTAAGACCTTTGAGCAAGCCATCAGCCTGAGACAACCCAGACCTACCTGCCAGCAGCTCTCCAGAGCCCCTGCCACCAAGGCCACCACGGGAGTGAGAACTTTTGTGAATCTCCCTGCACCCAGTCCACCCTCACCCAGCATAGTGAGTGTGAGGGAGAGTTTCTGCTTCTGCACTCCATAGTGCACTCCAGACTAGGGACCCAACAGAGGGGAAACACAGGCTCACAGTTGTACCATGAGAGACTCAGCAAAAAGGAGCTGAACACAACAGTTAGATCCAGAACAGGCAAAACTGGATAATCTCAAACTTAATAGACTAGCACCCAAATCTCATTAGGCACTAAGGATAAAACTGCACCAAAGCTCTACAAAAAAAGTCAGAGGTCAGTGCTATACAAAATGACAAAGACAAGGAGAAAAATGCAGTCTTAGGCCTCCAGTCCATGAATAAGTGCAGAGGACACTAGCTCAGCTGAAATGAATGAATTAACAGAGGTGGAAGCAAAGAAACAATAGCAGAATGGTATAGAAGAACTCAGACCAGAATTAATGCCTGAAAGAAAAAAAAAAAAGAAATATTTGAATACATAGCATCTGAAGTAATGAATCAAATTCAGAAACATATGGGGGAAACCTAATGGCCACCCAGAACAAGTGCAGAGAACACTATTCCAGCTGAAACGTATGAATTAACAGTGTCAAAAGCAAAACATTGATGGCGGAAAGGTAAAGAGGAACTCAAAGCAGAAATAATTTCTGAAACAAAAAAAGAATGAATTCTTTGAAATCATAGCATCTGAAGTAGAGAATAAATTCTGGAAGTATGTAAAGGAAACTCAGTTTGGAAAAAAAAAACCACTGCAGTAAAAGAATTAATAGCTACCTCTACAGAAGACATTGGTAAAAAAAAAAAAAAAAAATAGAAGGGAACAGAAATATGACGGATTCCTGGAATGAACAATACATAAAAGAAATAGAACTCATGGTGCAGTCAAAGAGATATACAAGAACTAAAAATCTCAATCACAATCTCTTAAAAACAATGAGAATGCAGGAAAAATTGATCCATCACCTGAAAGATGATGCCAGGATGAACAATGTGTGATAAATTGGCATCAATGAGAATGTAGGAGTCAATACAAATTATATAAAAAACATATGAGCAGAAGTAATAACAGAAAACTTCCCAAATATGAGGAAGCAATCCAACATTCAGGTAAATGAAGAATACAGGATACCAAAAAACTTAAATCCAACTAAAAACACACCGAGACATATAATAGTCAAGATCCCTGAAAAGCAACACAAGAATAATATACTGAAAGCTACTAGAGAAAAAGAAGCAGATCACATTCAAAGGAAAACCCATCAGAATTATAGCTGACTTCTCTACACAAAAAGTGAAGGAAAGGAGAGCATGGATCAGAGTACTTCATGTGCTATATGAAAACAAATTCCAGTCCAGCCTATTTTACCCTGCAAAACACTCAAGTTTGATGGAGAAGTGAAATACTTCCACAACAAAGAACAACTAAAGAATTTCATGATGACAAAGCCATTCCTACACAGGCTACTGAAAGACATTCAATGACCAGAACTCCATGAATGAGAATGGAAGGAACTTGCTGAACAGGGCAAATAATTAAACATAGGATGAAAAGAAATAAACAACACCAGGTAATTATCATGACAATCATAAGTCAACACATGAGCCAGGCGTGGTGGCACATGCCTGTAATCTCAGCACTCCGAAGGCTGAGACAGAAGGATTGTTGTGAATTCGAGACCAACCTAAGCTACAAAGTGAGCTTAAGGCCAGCCTGAACTGCATAGTGAGACCCTGTCTCAAAAAGACAAAAGAAAAAGTCAACACATGTCAATTATAACCATCAATGTAAATGGACTCAATTCACCAATTAAGAGAAGTAAACTGGCATAGTGGATTAGGAAACAAAACCCAAGAATATGGTGTATACAAGAAACACACTTAACTAAAAAAGATATTCATAGGCTGAAAGAAAAAAACGGATGGAAAACAATACTACACGCCCCAGCACCTCAGAAAAAAGAGTAGCAATTCTGTTCTCAGAGTCTCAACTTCAAAGCAAGTATAATCAAATGACACAAAGGAGGCCACTGTATATTGGTTAGGGGGAAAACTAAAGAGCAAGAGGTAACACTCATAAATATGTACTCACAAAACACAGGAGAACCCAACTATGTAAGGCAAATCTTAATAGACATGAAAAACCCAATATCCAAGACCACAATAGAGACCTTAACACCACCTTATCTCAAAAAGATAGGTCAACAAGACAAAACATTAGCAAAGAAGTAGCAGAACTGAGCCAGAGCTTAGAACAAATGGACCTAGTGGACATATACAGAGAGTTCTACCAAAGTACAGCTGAATACATATTTTTTTTCAGTTGCACACAGGTCATTTTCTAAAATAGACCACATACGAGTCCATATGTCATTCATAAGTGTATACAAGAAAACAGAAATTATCCCATGCATATTATCTGACCACAGTGCAATGAAACTGAATATAAATGACAAAATAAACCAGAAAAACCCACCAAACACATACAAATTAAACAGCACCCTACTCACCAATCAATGGGTCACAGATGAAATTAAATAAGAAATTCAACAATATCTACAACTCAATGAAATTTCAACCACAACTTACCAGAATTTATGGGATCCAATGAAAGCACTTCTTAGAGGTAAAATCATAGCTATGAACTCACACATCAGGAAAACAGAACGGAACAAATAAACACCCTAATGTTGCACCTCTGACATCTAGAAAAAGAAGAGCAAACAAAACCCAGAGCACAAAGATGGGAAGGAATCATAAAGATTAGAGCAGAAATTAAATCAATTGAGATGAAGAAAACAGTTCAAAGAATCCATAAATCAAAAAGTTGTTTCTTTGAAAGAATAAATAAAGTTGATAATCCCCAAGCCAACCTCATCAGAAAGAGAAAAGAAAAGATTCAAATAAAGCGATAAGGAATGAAAAGTATGAAATCATCACAGAACCAGTGGAAATTCAGAAGATTATCAATAGCTACCTCGAGAATCTTTACACTCACAGAACAGAAGACACAGATGAAATGGACAAAATCCTCTTAAGGTACAAATTAACAAAACTGAACCAAGAAGTTATAACAATTCTAAGTAAGAAAATAACATCCGACAAAATACGAAGTGTAATAAAAAGCCTGCCAACAAAGAAAAGTCCCAGTCCTGATGGGTTCACAGCTGAATTCTATAAGAAATTTATATAAGATATAATCTCTATGCTCCTCAAACTCTTCAATGAAATTGAAAAGGAAGCAGTCCTCCCAAAATTATTTCTGGAGATAAGTATTGTACTTGTTCCAAAACCAGGGAAAGACACAACCAAAAAAGAGAAGTACAGGCCAATCTCCCCCACAAACATAGATGCAAAAGTCCTCAATAAAATCCTAGCAAACAGAGTACAGCAAATCATCAAGAAGATCATACACCATGACCAGGTAGAGTTCATCCTGGGGATGCAAAGATGGTTCAATATTCAAAAATGTATACATGTAATGCACTATATTAATAGACTGAAATCTAAAAACCACATAATCATCGCAATTGATGCAGAAAAAGCTTTTGATAAAGTCCAACACTCATTCATATTCAAAGTCCTATAGAAAATTGGAATAGATGTACTCTGCCTCAATATCTTAAAAGCCATCTATGACAACCCAATAGCTAATATAATTCTATTTGGGGAAAAACTGAGATCTTTTACTCTTAGATCAGGTACAAGAAAAAGATGTCATCTATCACCCTTCCTATTCAATATAATCTTGGAATCATTAGCAACAGCAATTAGAAAAGAGGGAGAAATAAAAAGAATAAGAATAGGTAAAGCAGAAGTTAAGTTATCACTATTTGCAGATGACATGATACTTCACTTGGAAGACCCAGAAAAACTCCACCAAGAAGCTACTAGAATTGATACAGAAATTCAGTGGCATAGCAGGATACAAAGTCAATACTCAAAAGTCAATAGCATTCCTATGCACAGATAACAAACGCACTAGAGGGAACCTATAGAAACAATGCCTTTTACAATAACCCCATGGAAAGTGAAATACCTTGGAATTCACTTAACCAGGAAAGTCAAAAATCTTTTCACAGAAAATTACAACATCCTATGAAAAGAGACTATAGAGGATTTCAGGAAATGGAAAGATATTCCATGCTCCTGGATAGGAAGAACCAACATCGTGAAGATGGTTATACTCCTGAAATTGTTGTACCAATTTAATGCAGTCCCTATCAAACTGCCACCAACACACCTCCCAGACCTAGAGAAATCGTTCCTAAAATTGATTTGGAACCACAAACGACCTAGAATAGCAAAGGCAATCTTGGCCAACAAAGGCAAGGCAGGAGGCATCACCATTCCTGACTTGAAATTATACTACAAAGCCACTGTGATAAAATCAATATGGTATTGGCAACAAAACAGACCTGAGGATCAATGGAATACATTAGAAGAGGATGAGGACTCTGCGAGCACACTCAGCCACCTGATCTTCGACAAATGGGCTTAACAAGCTTACTGGAAGAAAGATAACCTCTTTAAAAAATGGTGCTGGAAAAACTGGCTTTCTATATGCTGAAAACTAACTTGACACAGCTCTATCACCATGCACTAAGCAAAAGTCAAAATGGATTAAAGATCTAAACATTAAAACAGAAATACTCAATCTCCTGGAAGAGAAAGTAGGAGAAACTCTTGATCTCATAGGGGTAGGCAAAGAGTTCATGAATAAACATGTATTCACACAGGAAACACTTGAAAGAATCAACAACTGGGATCAACTCTTCTTGAGAAGTTTTTGCCCATGAAAAGAAATTGTCAACAAAGTGAAATGACAACCCACAGATTTCGAAAAACCCCAACTAATAAGCAGTCAGACAAATGTCTGCTCTCTAGAACATATAAAGAACTATGATATATCAAATTTAAAGACCCAATTCAGCAGTGAGCATCTGAGATGAATACACACTTCTCAGAGGAGGAAATTAAAGAAGCAAATAAATATATATCAAAATGTGCTCCACATCACTAGCCATCCATGAAATGCAAATAAAAACAACACTGAGATACCATCTCACTCCAGAAATAATGGCTATCATAAAGAAATCAACCAATAACAAATTTTGGAGAGGATGTGAGGAAAAAGGAAAACTTCTCCACTGCTAGTGGGCATGTAGACTGGTGCAACCATTGTGGAGATCAGTGTGGAGACTCCTCATATAAGTAGGACTGGAAATCCCATTCAAGCCAGCTATCCTCCTACTGAGAATTTTCCCAGAGGAAATGAAAATATCATATCATAGTGATATATGTACCTATATTTACAGCAGCACAATTTGTGATAGCAAAATCTTGGAAACAACCAAGATGCCTGTCACATGAGGAATGGTCATAAAACATATGGTAGTTCTATGTAATGGAATACTACTCAGGTATAAAGAATGATAGACTGGAAGCATTTTTATTGAAGTGGATGGCACTTGAACATATACTCGTAAGTCAAATAAACCAGACACACATGTGGGAATATTGTACAGTCTCCCTAGTATAAGAAGTGAAAAGAAGAAATGCAAATAGAAAGATATAAAAACTGAAAAATAATCAGATAGGGAAAATCGAACAGCATATGCTGCAGGGTACTAATCAGCTTCTCTTCTGGATCGTTAACAACCTAAGTTCACAGATCAAAAATTGGAGAAATAGAAAGGCCACAATATCTGCCAACATTTTGGCCCTAGCCTTTAAAGGTCACTGAAGACTCAGGACAGAGGAGAACCTGTGCTGCAACATGATGGAACTCAGTTGTGCCCCAAATTTTCTGATCAAGGAGATTATGGAGCCACAGGGGAAGGTGATTGATGATTTATAGTGGGCCTGGGGAGAGTCACATGGAGAGAAAACTTTTTCTCAGGCTCTCACAGAGAGCAAACATTTTAAGCAATGGCCATGACTCATACACATGGCTGACACAGAAAAAGGATCTGCAGAGTGAGGTACAGGGTTACAACATAAACCCTGATGGGACTTCACTGACCTCATCAGATACAGAAACTACATTTTTTGTCATATAGGTCTTGTTTTATCTCAGTCTTAACCATCCAGCAGAAAAGTATAAAAATGAAGTATATAATATAAGGCCATAATAATAAGTTGAGCTGTAAATGGTTATACTCAACAACTTCTTCAGGTAACTCACTATTATTGTGGAGTGCTGGACTGTGATTGAGTCACTGAGTTCAGGCACCTATAATGGTTGAATGACAATGCATTGCTTATCCTTGACAGGTCTAAACAAAGGAAAACCCATGCTGTGTTTGTATACAGCACAGTGACGTTAAATATGCAGTACTGCATAATTCTATGAGAAGCAAGATTTGCACTAATAGTGCTTGGACAAGATATTATGTCGGCTTCCAGTACAATGAACACCCACTAGGAAGATAACAAGGCAGAAGGTATTAATTATTGAAACTGTACTGTAATTCAGCTTTAAAAAAATAAAATAAGTATACAGCTACATTGTCTTAATTCATTGATTAGAGACATGTGCTCTAATAGTGTTTGTAAGTAGAATATCATGTAAGCACCTTGTAGAACAGAAAACCACTATGAAAACAATATGCAATGTATTAATTACGGAATCTGTCCTATTAATTTGAAAAAAAGAAAACGAAAAAAATAAAAAATAAAAATAAAGATTATTTTTAAACTCCTAGAAATAAAAGTCCCCTCAGTGATTATCCTGTAACCCTGTACCTCATTCTGTAGATCTTTTGTCAGTGTCAGCCATGTAGATGAGTCAAGGCCATTGCTTGACCAGTTTTACCCTCTGTGAAAGCCTGAGAGAATGTTTTCTCTCCATGTGACTCTCCTTGGGCACACTATAGGTCATCAGTCACATTCTTCTGTGGCTCCATAATCTCCTTGATCAGAAAATTTGGGGCACAACTGAGAAGAAGAATAATATAAACCTGCTGTGTAGTCACAGGGTGATAAATACCAATAGAACATCTTTTAAAAAAAAAAAAAAGTGAGATCTGGCTGTGGGAGGACTGGTACTGGTCGAGTTACATAGTCGTAGCTCCGTGAGGCTCAGGTGTGCCTCAACCCACAGCCTTCACATGCCTCCCTCATGCCACCAAAATGCCCAAGAAGAAGGTCAGCTCAGCCGGCCGAAAGGGTGGCGAAGGAGGGACCAAAGAGGAGATCGGCAAGGTTGTCATCTAAACCTGTTCAAGCTAAAGTGGAAATTAAGCCAAAATGGGAGTGGAAAGGAAAAGTCTCTGGACAAAAAAGTGTGAGCAAAAAGGAAATGGGGAGCCAAGGGAAAACAGGCTGAAGTGGCTAGTGAAGAAACCAAGGAAGATTTACCTGCAGAGAATGGAGAAACTAAAACTGAGGAGAGTGCAGCTTCTGGTGAAGCAGAAGAGAAAGAAGCCAAGTCTCATTAATCACACACCATGTCTTATCAGTGCTCCCTGTCTCCCTTCTTGTACAATCCAGAGGAATATTTTTATCAGCTATTTTGTAAATAAAAGTTTTTTAGTAGCTTTAGAAACATTTTTAAAAAGGAGGGAATCCCACCTCATTACATTTTTTTAGTGTAAATGATTTTTTTAGAGGTGAAATCATTCTCTGGTTGTTTATTTTTTGGCACAACCATAAATAGTGGGATTTTGAATTATGGCAGGCTTTGACTGTCTTGGCTGTCAGCTTAACTTTCCATAGGTGGGGGTCAGTTTTATATCCTGAAATACAAAGCATACTAAATGGCAACTTGCAATTACATTCCTGCATTTAATATGTCTTGGATACTTCTATTCCCATGTTTTTAGTAGAATTGTTTCCTAAAGAAAACTACATCCTAACTGTTGCCCCATCACAATTGTATGCACTCTGTAACATCTTTGGTAGCAGTAGTCTGGTTTGCCTCACTTTGTTAATGTGCTGTGAAAGATCAAAAATCTGAATACGTAGTGTATGTGGTACAAAATTGTGAATTAGTGGGACTTAAGAAGTAACACTTTGTCAGCATTTGAAGATACTGGTACTTGATCCTCTTACAGAAAATTTGCCTCTAAATGTGAAGCTGGAAAGTTACTGGAACAAGTGAAGAACAACAATACATGGTTTTTTTCAGTATGTGCGTTGAGAATTGTGTCCAAAGTGAGTAACGTGTACTGATCCTCAACACAACCAATAAAATCTCAAATATTGAAGACAAAAAAAATAAAAAATAAAAAAGTGATATTAAGAACTAG
Organism: Ctenomys sociabilis; assembly: GCA_004027165.1. NCBI lineage: Eukaryota > Metazoa > Chordata > Mammalia > Rodentia > Ctenomyidae > Ctenomys > Ctenomys sociabilis. The sequence continues at coordinate 22,624 of PVKA01009689.1, read as the reverse complement.
TTTTTTTTTCAAAAAATTAAAGTTTTTCTATTAATCAAATTCTTATTTTGAAAGTTAGAGTAAAGCATATTATAAAACACTGAACAGTATATACTTAAAATGAATGAAAAGCAAAACTTATTCACTGGCATTTGTTTAACTTGAATAAAAATCAGCAAAGTATTCTGGAAAGGCTGAGTAAAATTTTCAAGGTCTTGAATATCAATCATGATTTATTTTATATTGTACCAATGAAATGTTTGAACAGGACATTAGACATTTCTTTGAGAAGACCAATGCCGTGTTGAATTTTGATGTAGACTGTTTTTTTTTTTTTTTTTTTTTTTTTTTTTTTTTTTTTTTTTTTTTTTTTTTTTGTGTGTGTGTGTGTGTGTGTGTGTTTGTGTGGTACCAGTGACTGAACTCAGGTCCTTGTGCTTGCCTGGCAAGCACTTATTCTACTGAGCCATCTCCCAGCCCTGATGACTGGTCTTGAGAGACAGGAAATTCCTGCTAGGATACAAATACATTAAGAGTTTTAAACTTGTTAGAAGTAGAAGCAAAAATAAAATCTCTAGCGTCAGTCAGGGAAATCAGAGAGGTTAAAACTTTGTCAGTCACTAACTGTAGAGCAGAATGAGAAAGGAAGAATCAGCCTTTCCTCTGTCTAAAAGAGCAGGTCCTTCCACCATGGAAGTTTGGTTATCGTTCAGGAATGTTACCAGTAAAGGGTTGAGGCTTGAGGTTCCTAGAGTTCAAGTTCAGGCAGCTTACTCAGTAGAGAACACAATTGCTTGGGGAGAGCCATCCAAAGCCTTCTGAAGAGACTCAAGTGAAATCTGTTGCTTCATGGTGTCCTGGCGTTTACTCCCTGGCTGCACCCAGGGAGCGGGAGACCGATGTTGCAGGAATGCTATGTACTCCGCATTCCGGCACTCTCGCTGAGTAATTGCTTATTTTTCTTCCTGCCCTTCCATCTGTGCATGCTGTAACAGGTGATTCCCCAAGACTGGACTCCAGAATAATTGGTAAATAGAAGCTCTATTGTTTTACGAAGCACAATCTAATGTTTTCAAATATACAAGTGAAATGACCAAATCTTGTTAATTAGTGTATTTATTCCCCCACACTTTTGTAGTAAGTATATTTGATATAATCTCTTAACAGTTTTGCAGATCTCCAGTTACTAGTAGTAATCATAATGATCACACTGTGTAACAGACACCTGGAATTCGCTTGTTTTCCTAAGGAAACCGGACCCTTTCACAGCCTTCTTGGATCCCCACCTCCCACCAGCAGGAGCCTCAGCAGCCAGCATCTACTCTCCGCTGCTCTGAGTTTGAGTGTCACAGGGTCCCCACATAAGACACGCTATGCAGCATTTATCTTCCTTTACCTATCCCGCTTCGTATAATGTTCCCAAATTTCATTCATGTGGTCACAGATGACAGCATCGCCCTCTTTTTTCAGAATGAACAATATTCCACTTACACCACATTTTCCTCCTCAACACTAAGTTGACGATTCGTTAAGGAAGTGTCAGGGTGCTCTCTGAAGCAGCCCTATCATTTTACCTTCTTACCAGCAAAGTACAAGTGTTCTAGTTCCTCTACACCCTTGTCAGCCTTTATTAACAGTGCTGGTTTTTGTGCCATTCCAATGAATAGGACGGGGATTCTTTGTGGATTTTCCTATCTGTCAGATGAGAATGCTGTGCAGAATCAATGTGGTTCTTGGCCATTCATAGACATTCTCTGATGAAAGCTATTTATACTCTGTTCATTTAAAAACTTGAGATTTTTTTTCTTTAAAATAATTGAGCTCAAGGTGTTCTTTCCCCCTTAATTTGTGACTTGAGCATGCTGTACCAGATGATTTCCCAAGACTGGACTCCAGAATAATTGATAAACAGAAGTTCTTTTTTTTCACCAGTGCCAGGGACTGAACTCAGGACCCTGTGCTTGCCAAGCAGGCATGTAAGCCACTGAGCTATCTCCCCAGCACCCCCATTCTTTATATGACCCAGAAACATTCCAATAATATTTTTCTACTTAATTTGAGCACAATTTTAACCTAATTCTTGGAATCAAGAAATAGATACTAACTGTACAAATACATATCTAGACTTTTCTAAATAAAGTAGATATTTTATTTTAAAAAACTCTAAGAGCACACATAATTTGAGAAATAGCAACTGAGTGAGGGGTGGGGAAACAATAATGACTTCATACTTTTAAAGAACATTGTGAGCCGGAAACGGTGGTACATGCCTATAATCCCTGCACTGGGGAGGCTGGAACAAGAAGATTGTTGTGAGTTTAAGACCAGCCTGGGCTATAAAGTGAGTTTGAGGCCAACCTGCACTGTATAGCCAGACCCTATCTCAAAAAGACCAAAAAAGCAAAATAAAGTACATTGTAATAACAATGGAAAAGAGGGAATTAGAAGAGTAGTTTGAAGGACTGGACTGTTTTCTTACTATGAGAAAAATGCAAACAAAAAGCAGATGCAGACCACAGATATGAGACATAGCACAGGAATGCTGGTAGGAGAGAGCAGGCATGGGAGAGAATAATTTTTGAAGGGAGGAAGAATTCTCTTTCATAAAAATAATGAAAAGTAATAATGATAACAACTTCAGGGAGGAAGGCAAAGCAGTCTGAGGTGTGGACAGGCCATTCTGAGTGGGCTTCTGTGGGTGGCTGCAGCATTCCTTAGAGGCAGGAGGGATGCTACACTGAGGTCAAGGTCAGAAGTCAGACTGGGTGTGGAGGAAAACACTGAAGCAGCAAAGAGCTGAGAATTTTCCAGCAAACTTATATTGTTGTGGTGGTGATTCTGGGTGTGCTTTCTACCTTTTCACACAATGCTTTGAGTTTTCTTGGTTTTCTCCTTGTATGTAGCTTAATAAAAATGCATAATAAGGGAATAAAATCTTCAATAACCACTGAAACACATGGCATGCTAAATATCTATGAAGCATGGCTCTGTCTTGTTCTTTGAAGTTGCTCCTTTGTGTGTGTTGCCCTTTCTTCTTGTTTCAGGCTTTCCATATCAAAATCTATAGACCGTAATATAAGCTGAACTGTATCACTTTTTTGAGGTTGAAACGTAGTTTTCTAATATGCTTCCAACCTTAAATTTCACTTTAATTAATTTTATTAAGAAAGAAATAGCAATAAGACAGTTTCAAAACAGGTTATTAGGACATTTACAATAATTAATACACTGCATATTGTTATTTTCATAGTAGTTATTCATAATACAAGATGCAGATGTGATATCTTGTCTAAGCACTTAGTACAAATCTTGCTTCTCATTGAAATAAGAGAAAGTAGCTGTATATCTAGCCTATTTTGTATGTACATATATATATTTTTTCACTACAAAATGGTCCTTCATTTATATCCTCCTTTTTCGTTTAGTTTTGTTAGAGATGGCCTTTCAAATATTGTAAGTGTGTGAGTTCAGCAAAATATTCCAATGTAGTCCAGTAGACCATAATAGAAATGGGTTATCTGCAGGATGGGCAAAAAATATGGAACACTTCATGAATTTGCATGTCCTTGCACAGGGGCCATACTAATCTTCTCTGTATCGTTTCAATTTTAGTATATGTGCTGCCGAACAGAGCAGGCAACCTTAAATTAAAAAAAAAAGGTTTAATTTACCAAGCATCTCTCCACTAAGCACACATGCAGTGATTTCCATAAGCAGTTTGCCTTGTGTGTCTCTGTGCTCCATTCACACACTTCTCTTCAACCCTTCATCAGTGATAAGTAGCTCCAACCCTTTCAGTATCTTATTTCACCAAGTTAGCTAACAAGAATCCCCTCAATTACTAAGAAGCAGTCCAGTGAATTATATGTACTTTTCTGTTCTCTAGTTACCTAATTTTAAAAACATGTGTATTGTGTTTATATAAAAAGGCCTAAAGCATCATGTATCGATAAGTCCTGATGTCCTGCACATGAACCAGCATGGTGATACTGATGCTACTACACCAGAGATCCCATGTTAGCAGCCCCATCAGCTGCAAAGGTCAAGTTTTCTGCTTCCCTGTTCAGGGCCATCTCTGTTCCTTGTATGCTAACATACTTACCTTAGTGTGCATCTAAGATAAGTGCACACTTATCTTAGCATTAGAACCACACCTACAAGTAAAAATGTCATGGAGTTGCAAGGCCCATAAGCATTAAGCAATATAGATCCGAATTGCTTTTGAAAGTATAAAAGTGCTACATTTCACATCTCTGTGAATTTGGGGAGTTTATATCCTACCAAGCTGTTCGGTTGAAGTTAGCACTCCAGGGGATTCTAAATCAGTTCAAAGCTATATGGTATGAGAGAAAAAAGAAAAACTGAGTGAGATTCCTTCAGTTCAGTCACTTTGTTTAGCATTTCAAAGCTTCCTTCTATTCCGTTGATTAGATCCCGATTTCACTGGGTTTATGGATTTGTCTGAAGTCAGCAATGTGTCCAAACTCACAGCAAGCATTTCTAGATCCGAAATTATACCAAGAGCTTAACTGAGAAATCTCCTTCCAATTAAGAGCTAATCTAAAGTCTATTCAAATGCAGACATAATCTATATATAGCCATCACATTTTAGTGTCACAGAGTGATGCTAGGGCCCTGTAGGGCAAAGCCTGGGAAGCTGGTGGTTCTTCATGAAGTTGCAGTTACTTGGCATAGAGGAATCATGCACTTTAAAACAAAAGTTTTGGGCCAGCCAAATAGTTCAGCAAATTAAAGCACCTTCAAGCAGGTGCAGGAGTTCTCGGTTCAATTCCCAGGCCTGCCTTGCTGGCCCTGCCCCCAGGGTGCACTGAGATGGCAATTGAGACTGGGTATGGTGGCATATATCTATAATCCCAGCTCTTGGGAGGCTGTAAACAGGAGAATCACTACAAGTCCGATCTAGTAGTGAGACCCTGAATGCCCTGAACTTGGTAGGATATAAACTCCCCAAGTTCACAGGAGACCCTCTTCCCTAAAAATTTTCTTTGAATAAATAAATAAAATAAGAAGTTTATAAAATTGGACTTTTTAATTTTGATAATTCCACTCATAGTTTAAGATATATGTCTTTGAAGCACTTCTGCAAATACAGCATTTACTACCTATAATGTTTGCTGAACAAATAAAAATAATGTGCAAAGTTTTTAATGTTTTATGAATATGTACTTACGTAAGAGTATTTCCTGTTTTAAAAATTACTATTATTAAGTTAGAATCTAGCAGTTTCACCAGAATATATTAATATTTTATCATTGATAACCTTACATTTGAAAAATACCAAAATTATTACTATATTTATATGGAGAAATTTTTCCACACATCAATTTTATAGTAAATCAGTTAAGGCAGTACCCTTTTGCTTATTACTGTACTATATTTTTTAAATGAGCACCACAAAATTACCTTATATTTTTATATGATAGTGAATTTGCTCACTGCAACATAAGGAGCTATTATGCCCCTAAATTTTAATTGATCTATGAGTTAGGAAGTATTTCTATTTCACATAATCCTTATAATTCTTCAGTGAAATATAATTTTACAGACAGACGTTTGTACTAAAAAAGTCAGATGGTGTGAATCCCCAACTTAAAGATTAGAAAAGTATATAATAAACTAATTGTTTTCTCAACTTTGTTAGCTTTACTACTGAATGAATAATTCTTCTAATATCATCTACTTTCATTTACAAAAGGCTAATAGTGATCTTAAGACAAACCAGAAAGTTAGTTTGTGAAAGACTTTACAGAACTCTAAAGGACACTTGTCAAATTCCTTCCTACATATTAAGAGGCTTTACCAATGACTTACTGACAGTAGACATTCAAAGCAGTATGTCTTTTTAACTTGTATTTTCTGTTAAAAAGTATACTAAATCAAAACATGAAATGATACATACGTTTGCAGTTATGCCTACATAATGTTAAAAATATTGCTATTTTCTACCTTATACTGCAACTAGCTCGAAATAGTTCACTTCGCTATTCCAGAAATCACTTTTAAGCATTCTCTGGGGGACCTTACATAGGTCCAGATTGAGGCCCAGGAACGGCAGGCAGAATATCTACTTAAGTTCTCTCTTTGCACCAGGTATGGACATCCGTAGATCCCTCTTCTACAGAATGAAGAACACATTGTGAGTTTGTACAGAACCAAAAGAAACCAAGAATACCAGGAGAGGAAGCCTGCTAATGGAGAGAAAGGGAGGGACAAGGAACCTGTGTTAGTAAACATGAACCCAGCAGAAGCTAGTACAAGGAGAGGGAATAAGGGTGTTGAAAGGGGTCTTGGACATGAAATGCCTCAGCTGTTGATGCATTGTTTTGGAATGGCGAAATACTGAAAATATGTTTTTGCAACTCTAGTTTGTGGTCATACTCACTACAGCCCAAGAATGACAGTTCTAATTTGTATTACAAAACCATATACCATGAAAATTACAAACATGCCTTTTAAAGTAAATACACAGGGCTGGCCAAATAGCTCAGAGGATTGAAGTGCCTGCAAGCAGGCACAAGGGCCAGGGGTTGAATCCCCCAGCATGCCCAACCAGCCCCACCCCTGTGCACTGAGAGGGCAATTGAGACTGGGTGTGGTAGTGCATGCCTGTAATCCCAGCTCTTGGGAGGTTGTTAAACAGGTCTGAGGACAGATGAAGCATAATCCTGAATACTTCTCCTTAGCAGGGTACTGTGCTGATCGAGGAAGTGTGGGTGCTACAAGGGTGAGGAAGCCTTGGTGGGTCTCACTATCACCATTCTTACAGTCCTGTTAGTTATCTATTAGGAGAGTAAGAAAAGAAGTAGATTCAAAGTACTTAGGCTCACAGATTCTTGGTCAATTCACTCAGGATCATTTACTGCATACTTAATGTTAATTACAAATGGGATAGATGTCAATCTTAAGAAACAAAAATAAGTAAAGCCCTTTTTTTTTTTCTGCCTCAAAGCCATTCTCAGAGCAATAGAGACAAAGAGGCAAGTAAGCCATCTCAGTGTTGTAGCACAGGACACTTATTGTCATTATGCTCTCTAAATCTCTGCCTCCAGATAGAGCCATCCTTAATTAACTAGCTAATGGTGACACAATTCATGCCAGAGGCATTGTTTTCAGCCAAAGTCTAATTTCACTGCAATTCTAAGCACATGGCCATGGGTTGTATTTTCATTTCATACCTGCAGAGCTGCTTTGAATCTCTCAATGAGATAGAAAAAAAGAAATAACTTTTACTTTTACAAAGAGACATTTTAAACCTAGTTTTTGGTTGTGCTTCTGCTCTCCGATTTGTCAGCTACTCATTTTGAGCCACAAAGAGGTGCACATCTCCTGTTCCATACTCTGGGCTGTGATAAGGCAGTGCGCAGTCCCGGCTCCACAGTTATCAGTTGGATAAGCGCTGCCCAGGAGAGACATTTGGCAGTGTCTGCACAGAGCTTTTCTGGCACTGCCAGGTGGAGTGTGGTGGGCACCATGTGTATATGGACTGGAAAAGGTGTCTGGCATCCTGCCATACACAGCTGTGCCCACCAAAGGGTGCCGTCAGGAGTGGGAATTTTTTTTAGGGTGTTTTTTGGTGCAGGGTCTCACTATGCAGCTTGAACTTGTACTGATCCCTCAGGTTTTCAGCCTCCCAATTTCTGGGATTAAAGTTACACATCACCACAGCTGGACTCGGTGCCTGGGGGCAGGGCCGGCACCAAATATGGAGCAAGGGATCAAACAACGGCCCCTGGGCTTGCCTATGCAAGCTCTTAGTCCACTAAGCTGTCTCTCCAGCTCTATGATCAGACAGACGTAATGACCAGTTCTTTTCTAGTCCCTTCGGTCATTTCCCAGTGAACTCAATTAAATTGGTCTTACTGGCAAAGATGGAGTTTGCCATCGGTTAAGTGAGTTGGACTTCCACTTTCCAAGGCCAGCTTGACCATGTCTTCTAAGTATCTAACCTGCCAGCATCATCACAAGTAACCGTGTGGCACTGCTCCCCAGGGAGATCAGCTCCACTGCCTCAGGAAAGGTGGAGCACATGGGACAGCCTTCATTATGGGATGATTATTGTCTTGTTTTTGTGAAATGAGGCACACTTTTTCAGGATACTATTCTGCTTGCCTGCTTGCAATGCATCTGCTAAAACTACCAAATGTGAATTCATGGAGTGCCTTATTCTCCATCATGGTACACTACAGAGTATGGTTTTTGATACAGGAGGAGAATATTTGGTGTTAAAAACTACAATTAAGATCAAAAGATCCAAACTCACTGTCACTATGTCTGAATTACTCACTGAATTGGGACCTCCTAGTCCCATGACATAAAGCCTAAGCTAGCAGCTAAAAACCTAGTGGATTTACTCTCAAAAGGGAAAATGGTTCCCCAAAGAAATACAGCAGTAATACTGTTGAACTCGATGGCAAGGCTGCCACCTAGTCACACTGGGATCCTCACGCCCTTGACGTAATAGCCCAAGCTGAGGTTGTGATTTCTCTGGTGTGCTTATAATTCTGATTGCCAAGGAGAAATTGGGCTATCTCACAGACGGTTCCAGAATGGGTATGTTTGGAATACAGGATACTCCCTAGGGACTCTCTTAATATTAACATGTTTGATTAAACCAATAAGAAATTATGTCTTAAATTCATGCAGGGAACAGTATTAGAAGATGCACTGTAGTGTGGAAGGGGGCACATGTGGAAGTGAGTGAAATAATCTTGATTTCCTCTGCAGTGGCCACAAAATCAGATGCATTTATCAGAATCTGTACCCTGGAGATGAGAGGATTTTGTGTGACATTACTTTAATACAGTTGTACTGAAAAATCTTCAATGACTTGAAATATCCCTGAACAATGTTGAAAAATCAAGAATAGACAAGAACATGTTTGCCTTATGTATACACAATAAGGTGTTTGTGTTTGAATACTGCAAATAGAAACAAAACTCGTAAAAGCACATTTATTCACTTGCTTATCCAACAAATAGCTTTTAAGCATATGCCGCATATCCGTTAAAGCTGATCGAGTGCATCAGTGGAAAAAATAGCAACAACAAAAATATAGAACAGAAATAGAAAACAAAAGATAGCAGTGACATAAAACTGTTCTTATCAGGCTTACTTAGTAGGGACAGAATATTAATAATAATCATCGGTCCTGTGCTACCAGGGATGACAGGGCTTGCGGCCACTTCGGGCTCTTCCATGGTGAACGTGGAGGCTTCTAGGGAGCACATTTGGGTGTGAGCCTTACTTGTGGCTTAAGTGTTCCGTCCTGTTCTCTCAGGTTTCTCAATTACCTATCAACTTACATGAACTTGTTTCTAAACTACAAGGTGCAAGCTGATCAATCAATGAATAACAATGACACAATAAAAACCTTAGACTTTTTCTGATTTAATTTCAGTGGAGCTGAGAATACAGTACTTAGCAAGTAACCCAAAGTTTCCAAATGAGACGATAGACCATTAGGCAAACATAACTAGAAATGGCAGGTCTAAAACTCGTTTTTTCACCAGTGAATCTGCTACTTCACTATAAAATGGCTGAGAATCAAAAACAAAAAAAAAATCTCTGTAAACCCCCTGAAAATGTGCCACCTAAAGGGAGACTTCCACAAAATCACCTCTGTAGAAAGGCAAGTTAGACCCCAGAGGAGCTGATCTCGTGCACAAGTCTGCCGCGGAGCATTTCTCCTGCTACACGGCAGGGTGGGAGAGAGCAGTCGGGCATCAGGGAGCAGTGTGCTGTGTGCTACAGGGTGATCCTGGAAGAGGCTAGCTGGACTCCATCCTGAGGCAAGAGCGAACTCTGACAGGGTTACTGATTGGCAGTACATCATAGAGGTGACCAGGGTCCACCACTCTGCCACCACCCCTGCAAGAGTCAGAGTTGCGTTCTGCAGACTGAGGGAAGGCCTTGCAGGAAGAAACTGCCTTTTTAAAGGCCCAACAGACTGGCAGATGAAGTAAGAGATAGGCAGGAAGCATCGCAGAGAGAGAGAGGGGAGTTACCCGGTGGTGCAGTCCTGGCAGTGTTCAGGCTGGATGTCACTATGTTAGCGCACTGCAAGTTCCTAGATTTCTCCTCTATCTGCAGTGACCCCACCCATCACTCCCACCCCTCAGCAGAGCCCATGCCCTTCCTGGCCTCAGCTCTGTGCCCACCATGTCCTCTGCGGGCCCTCTGCGCTGAGTCCAGGCTGCTGCAGGCACTCACTACAGAGAGCCCTTTCTGAACAGCATCTGCTGCCTCTATGGAACCAGCACTTTTGCGCCCTTTTATAAACAAAGTCAGTCTGTGGTCCACCCACTATGAAATCCCAACAAAACTGCTCTAGCTGATTAGTTTGGGAAAAGATGCCATCTGCCATCCATCGTCCTTTTTTTTTTTTTTTTTTTTTTTTTTTTTGGTGGAACCAGGGATTGAACTCAGCTCTATGTGTTTGCCAGAGAAGCACTTATTCTACTGAGCCATCTGCCCAGCCTTATTATATATACTTTTTTCATCTGTCATCTTGTTCCTAACCTTTGCACCCTCAGCTGAGGCTAAAGCAGAAGGAAATGCATCTTAAAATTATGTTAATAACAGATCTGGATATTCAAAGTATCACACCAAAGTATCTGGCCTGGCAAGACACGATGGAAAAACAATCAACAAAATTTTGGTACAGGGGAAAAAGAGATATGGGAAGGAAGGATCAATTTAAAAGAGTTTGGTATAAGTTTTTGCCTGGAAAGCACAAGGTTCTGAATGCAATCCCTGGTACCATTAGAGAGAAAGTGAGAGAGAGAGTTTAGCGTATTGAAGGAAGTAATAATGGCTTAAGGTCTCTCTTTCCTTACTTTCCTGTGTGTCGTCATGGTCTCCTCACACATCCCAGTGAGAGGAGATGCATCCTTCTGTCCTTTCCTGGCATTTCTCCTCCTCTCTCCTCCTCTTCCTACAACAGGTTATATAGAAAGCCTTTTTATATAACCTGTTGAGGGGCAGGAGAGACATGGCAATAAATGATAAGGTCACCCTGCAAAGGTGAAAAGCACCCTACCAAAGGCTGCCAGCGGACAGTCATGCGGCCACTAAGAAGGTCTGAACAGCTCATACTGTCATAGGTGGGATCTCTGGGGAGAGCCTAACACAATTGAGAGCTCGATACAGGAAACTACTCAGGACTGACTGCTGGCCCGTGGTGTGCTCCTCCCCTCCCCAGAGGCAGGGACTTGTGCAACTCAACCTCTTGGTGACCTGAGTGTCATTTAATTCACCCTGGACTGCAAGGTAAAGGTGACTGCACAAGGCATCAAAGCTGTTGGCAAACCTCACCCAACAGAGCAACTTCCTCATGAAAGCAGACATATTTCAGTAATTTTTTGGAGGGAACAGACCATCGTTGGAAATTCTGTTTAAAAGTGAAGAAATTTTAAAGTACCAGAAATCCTGAGAGGTACATAGCATGTGTAATTCAGCAACAATGCATTTGCCTTCAGTAGCAATTTACTGAAACCAGGGACTAGTAATCTAAAACTTTTAAAAAGTAGAGGAAAAATTATTTTGCTGTTATTAATCAGCTGTGAGAGCAGGAAAAAGCAATTTTCAGATACTCAAGGTAAAGTGATTGATCTCCCTACTAACGGTTCTCGGGAAGCCACCAGAGGATGCCTTTTGATGGGTTGAAACAACAGAATGAAGTCAAAGTGGAAATGTAGTTTCTAATCTACATTTAGAAAAGTATAAATCCTAGTAGAAGAAAGTTTTGCAAGAACTAAAAGGAAGACAAAGGAAGAGGGGGAGAGAGGAGGAGAAATGCCAGGAAAGGACAGAAGGATGCGTCTCCTCTCACTGGGATGTGTGAGGAGACCATGACGACACACAGGAAAGTAAGGAAAGAGAGACCTTAAGAAATTATCACCAGAAAAGTGACACGAGAAAATAAATTTAATGATTATAAACTCTATGGCAAACAATAATGCAGTCTCACCAAAACACGAGTGTTGACAGGACTTAGCAGAAATTGTTGCACAAAGCATTTGTGATAGAAACAGAGAGAAGCGAGTTTGAAGACACATGCAGTTATTTCTAGTTACCATACCCATGTCAAGCAGGGAGGATGCATACAGAGCTTTATTAAGGTGGCCTACTGTTTAGAAATATGAATACAAGAGATGTCGGTCACCAGGATGGCAGAGTCTGAGGTCCTAGCCTCACATTTCACACTCCAAAATTATGAACAGAGGTGCATAGAGAGAAGGCTCAGCCACAGATGTGCAGCAAAAGAGAAGAAAGAGGGAGAGCAGGGAGAGGGGAGAGAGAGAGGGGAGTAAAAGAAGAAGAGGGGATGAGAGCAACAGAGAGAGACAGGAGAAGAGAGGAGAGAGAGAGAGAGAAAGAAACAGAGAGAGAGAGAGAGAGAGAGAGAGAGAGAGAGAGAGAGAGAGAGGCTTCAAAGTGTCTAGGACCAAAAGGAAAGGCACAGGCTGTGTCTGCCAGCTGGGGTGGAAGTCTCCCAGGTGCTCAGTGACCTGTGGAGTAATTGAATACTGGAATTTCTCCTGTTACTGAGGTAACCAACAGCACACAGCAATGCCCACCAGGGGATCCTGAGGGTGGCAGCTGCAAGCGTCCTCCATATCACAACAGTTGCTGCCCAGTAACTGAGAAGAGCCACCTTTTTCCCCCATGGCTCCTGTGCCCAAAGGCCACATCTTTCCTTGCTCTGTGAGCACCCACATTCCACTCTGCTGTTCAGTGGCTGTCTTAGGCCTTCCATGTGTCATCTCAAACAAGAAAGACGCCCTCAATAGAGCCCACCACTGGAAGCCAGCTCACACACAGGTAGGAGATAGGCTCCACCCGCAGCTTGACCCGATGCTCTAGTCCTGTTTTCCTTTGTTCCTATTTTTAGCTCCACAAGCTGGGTGATTCTGGAGCATCGCTGCCTCCTTACCAGTGACCCTGGTGGCAGCCTGGGCCCCCACGACCCCAGAGGTGAGGCCACCACTCACTCCCAGACTCAAAAGCTGACCCCACCAAGCAGGCATCAATATACAGTCTAATGTCACATCTGAGGAAATGAGAAAAGAAAACAAAAATTAATATCAAATTAGTAGAATGAAGGGAATAATCCATATCAGAGCATAAAAACAAATAGAGATCGGAAAAACAATAGAAAACACTTAAAATAAAATCGAATATTTAGCTAGATCTAAGAAGAGATAAGAGTCATATTAATAAAATAAAAAATGATAAAGGGACCATTACAATTTACCCCTCCAAAATGGTCAGGAGAAAATGATGCATGGGAACATAAAACTAACAAGTGAGTAAATCGGAGGAAACATAAAATGCCCCAGAAACTCAAAGCCCATCACAACTAGATCTGAAGCCATTAAACAATCTGAACAGACTAGTTAATGATTGAGGACACAAAATGAGCAATACCTTTTACATAAAGGAAGATCGCAGTATTTCATTGTTTGTCTTTGAGCTGTACCAATGATTTAAAGAGCTGATCAATCCTTCCCAAACTCCAAAAAATTGGAGGAAAACCTTTCCAAATTTATTTTACAAAACCAGCACTCTCCTTACACCAAAGCCAGTCAAAGGCACCAAAAGGATAGAAATTTACAATAAAAATGCAAGTACAAATACCTGCTAGGATATACCACTGAGCTCAGTGGAACAGTGCATCCGTGGGATTGTTCACCGAGAACATGTTCGCTTTATCTCCAAGCCACACAGATGTTTCAAAATATACAGATCTATAAATGTGAGATTCAGCCTTCACCAAATGGACAAGAACACAATCATTATTTCAGTAGATGTAGCAAGTGCAGTCAACAAAATTCAACATCATCTTTTAACAACAAAAAAAATAATCCCAATTTAGGCAGAGAAACAGCAGTTACATACAATACAGGCAGCAAGCTAACCTCCCACAACTGACCTCCTACTCAAGGGGGCTACTGCTGAAATCTTCACTAAAATTTCAAGTGAGGCAACCTAACTAGAAAGTATAAATGGAAAAAATATCAGAACGAATAGATATAACAACTTTGCAAATAAAAGGGGGACAATAAATAATATGCCACCCTATGCGATCAGTAATTTGTGTAGGGGTTATTAGAAAATAATGGTAACTAGAGCTCAAAACACTGCATACTAATGAAATTCATTTACCAGTCAAATTACATCACAAATAAGTCAAAAAACTGGGTTAATTGATGTTTCTTGGTTTTGATGAAGCACGATTAATTAGTATCTACATAAAAAATTAAAGCAAAAAATATAAATGGAAAGAAAATAATCTAAAATAAATTTTAAAATATTCAGTTTAGTAAAAAAAAAAATCATACACATGCAAGCTTAACTTCAACATTATGAGAAGAAATCAAGTCCAGAGTAGCTATTAATCTGCTTAGCATAATAATGTAATTCTAATCCACAATGTTATCTTCCATGCTCTTCTAGAAAAAACTGCATAGCAGAGGAATTGGGAAACCACAGAAGGACACCGAAAATGAGTGAATGCATGAACTAAATATTTAAAGTACCATTTTGAAATCCTAAAATAATAGATAAAATTTCCATAGAACATCATAAACTGGGAGAAAAAATGTCTTCTTTAGCAAAGTTCAAAGTTCTAGAATCTAAAAAGTAAATGAAATGGAAGAGTATTCATAAATTTGATGATGTATGTGTGATCCACTCTTGCAAGATGAACTGACTTTAGATGGCCACTGATATGATTAATGCTGCTATTTTGAGGCATATATATTCTAAGGTGACACATATATTATCTTTTGTTATATGAATTTATCTCGTGTGGCAGATACACTTTGGGGGGTGAGGATGTTTCTCAAGATCTGGAGAGTCACATTTATACTTTGTCAAAAAGCCAATTTGTACCTGATTTGTCATCACTGTAAGATTTCTTCTTGGAGTTAGGCTGGTGACAGATTTTTCTGAATCATCAGAAGCACCAATAGTGGTTATTTGCAGTGAATTCTCAGGAAGCTCCCGCGTGGGGCAACTCATCCCTTACCAAGAGCTGAGCGATCTGGGCCACCAGGAGTTCTTCACTTCCCTTCAGCTGTCATACATAATCAGGCCCTGGGCTAGAAACCTGTGAAGCAGTCCTGATTAAAAAGAAGCATTTCCTTTCACCTTAACACAAAATCTAGCAGCTATAGAAAAAACTGAAGGAAAGGTAGAAGGCTCTGAGTAAAGACATTTTAAAAAATTGTGTAAGTAAAATACAATGACATTATAAAAGTAAACAGGAATATGGGAAATATTCATAAAATATGAACACTGTGTGTACTATTGTGTCATATAAATTTATTAGAAAAAGATTGTATCTCTAATTTCTGGACACAATTTAAGAGCAGATAAATTGTACAAAAAGATACAATCCAAAAAGGAGAGATTCAAATTCCAGAAAACATTGTAACATCACATAGAATAAAATTCAGTGTTGTTCATGATAAAAGGTGAAATAGTTTGTCTACTAAATAATGAATTTTTGAAATTATTTCATACAGGCAAATATATAAACAATGCCAATCACTTCTAATGGCTTTAAAGATCAACATAATATCTTCGGGAAACAACTTCTTCTAAAATCATTCTGTCTTTTTTTTTTTTTTTTTTGACCTACTAATATTTCTCAGAATACAATACAAACCTTGAAGGAGGTCATACTTGCAAATGTTCACTGAATTATTACTCTAATAGCTTACATAAAATAATAGTGAGATATAAAAGGTCATATGGTAACAGGAAAGCATATAATGTATCCCAAATGTTGGCTTTGAAAATAATGGATAATTCTTGGTGTAGAAAGTATGGCTTAAATAGCAAACGAAATACTCTATGATTACAGCAATTGAAAAAACATAACAAAGGCAAAGAATACAATGAGAAAGAAAACATTTCAGATTAGGAAACTGAGGGTTTTCCTCAACTTTTGTTAAAACCTTTTATTTTATCTTATTTTTGGTGTCAGGGATCAAACTTGGGACCTCACGCTTGCCAGGCAGTCACTGAGCTATCTTCCTGGCCCCTATTTTTCCTCAATTTCTAATCCATATGAATTATCCTTAATGTAATGGTTGATATATTGTGTCAAACCTGAGAAATTTAGAAGCTCAACTAGTAACTTAGCAGTTCTACATTCTAGAGTACAGAAGACCCACTCTTGGCCAGCTGTTTAAGATCCAGGATGTTGTAATGGCTGATTTGTTGTGTCAACCTTGGAAATTTAACTTAGTGACTCAGCAGGGGGCAAAGGTCTTCACTTTGAAAACATCCTTGACAAGAGGAGGATGGAGAGAACATGTGAGCACTACACTGGCACAAAGGTAGGCAGCCTGCGTCCAGTGTAAGGGAGGAAAGGGACTTGCTTCTTCCTGCTTTTTATTCTTGATACTCTTGCTGTTTTCTGTAGCCTTGTACTGTTACCCTGTGCCCTGCTACACTGCCTTGGAGTCAGCTGAGTATGGACTGAAACCTCCGCAAACTGTGAGCTGAATAAACCTTTTCCTCCTTAATTTTGGGCATTGGATATACCCTCTGAGCAAGAGAAAAGCAACCGAGGCACTCGGATTGCCTACCTGACGGAAAAATATGCAACTGACAGTGTACATCAAGTGTCTGGTCTACTCTTTTCCTGTTTTCTACTGGGAAAGCTGAGAATGTAAAGTCCAGGGAAGGATTCACCAAGCATTGCCCCTTGAAACTGCAGGACCTGATGTGTTTTGGCCACAGGCTACCTCTTTTGTGGTCCCACTTTCATTTTAAATTTTGTATTAGTACATATCAGTCATACGTATTGATCACATTCATCACAGGGAATTTGTATTTGTGCACACTATCATCCCCACCCTCCTCCCTTCTGGTTGAAGAAGCCCAGTGTAATCTTATAAAGTCTCACTAAGCAAAGGAGAGATTTATGATTTGGGTGAGAGGAGAGAAGGAGGGACGGTAGAAGGGGGAGAGAAAGTGAACCTATTTCATGCTTTTAAATCAGCAATTGTGTGACTGCATTGCAAAGAGGTTCTAGGTGCAGCCCTTGGTTTTCCTCCCCTCTGCAGCTTGCGGGGCTTCAGCCCTGCTAGCCAGCCCTGCTAGCCAGCTTATTCAGCAGGAGAGTTTATGGCCATCCATGTTCTGTTGTGAGTGGTTGAGCTGCTGCACTCCTGGCGTTTATTGTTCCCTCCCCGAAAAGCACCGTTGCAATTACTTACCTTTATTATGCTTTTCTCCTGCACAATAGAAGTACAGCACTGTGTAATTTTTCTTGTCTTTTTACTAGGAAATCGGATTTTTATCATGTAGTTAATAAACTTAAGCTAACTTCCAGAGATAGGAACTTTTATTAGGAGAAACTATTGTCAGCACATTTGAGTCATTTCTTTTCTGATAATAGAAAATGAACAGACCAAAAAAGTAATTAATTGAACTATATTGAAGAACAAGAAATACATTAGAATTTACACAGTTATGCAAAGTGATGTGAATGGCTGAAAACTCCCTTTTGTAAAGAAAGACCAGCTATCTCGTATCTATATAAGATGACAGCTGAAACAGTCATAATGGGGTTATCTTTTTTAATAAACTTCAGATGGGAATGGAGTGAAAACATTTGAAATTAACTCCTGAAACTGTACTTTACTATCTTGTCATTAGAAAAATATTTATTACCTATGTATGTTTCACTATCTGAAGATAAACACCCCTTTCCAGATATAAAATCTTCATTAATAAAATGAAGCCCTCACCACGAGATTCTTATCTACATGAAGGAAATACCACACCAATGTACACAGTCATCCAGGAAAATATTGTTACTATAATAATTGATGTTCCCATTTCTTGAAATTCTCATTTTTGTAGTTTTTTCATTTCATTTCTAGAGTTCTAATCTTCTGAAAGTCTAGGATTGTTCTTTGAGGCAATGTGTATACTCTAATCTGAGGCCATAATCATGAGAAGGAAGATTAATATTTCCTTAAATAACTCTAATTGGCTGTTCTGCAGAATTTATGAACAGTGGCACTGTTAACCTATAAATTATTGAGATTCACATTGAGGATAATTTGAAAAGAAGATAGAGAAAGCAAAAACTATAACAAATATTATTAGAAATCTGAAAAATACTGCCATATGCCAGAGCATAGATATTTGACTTCCATAGTTTAACCAAATTTAGTCAGTTAGTCCTAAGAAAAAGGGGGGCAAAGTTCTGTATTAATTATATTAAAAAGGTGAAGGTCATTTATAGCTTTTTGACTTTTAAGAGAATTTATATCTTAGATTTTCTGCTTTGACCACACAGTTGAAAAAGAAAACTAACAAAATTTGGTAGTGGTTTCTTTGGACCACCACACTAACTTTTGATCCTCCCACAAACATGTTTTTGTGGCAGTTATCAATGTCAAAAAATTGAGAAAATATTGTAACATGTTGCAAAGTACTCTTAATATTAATCTATAAGAATATTGCTTAAAGACATGCAAACATGTAACTCAAAAACTAGAGAAAATCTAAATAAATAATAAAAAGTGGCATCTCTGGGCCAGCCTGACAGCTCAGTGGGCTAAAGTTCTTGTTTAGGCAGAGCACAGTGGCCAGGGTTTTATCCTCCACAAGCCATATCGGCCCTGCCTCCAGAGTGCACTGAGACTGTAATAGAGACTGGGGGTTGTGGCACACTCCTGTGATCCCAGCTCTTGGGAGGCTGTAAACAGGCCAATCAGTATGTGTCTGATCTAGCAGTGAGACCCTGAACACCCTGTAGACCCTTTCCCAAAATAAAAAATAAAGAGTGACCAGCCTGAGACAGCAGGGCCCACTCTGCCATCTTACTCGATCTCGCCCACACCTGCCCAGCCAGAGCAACTGGCCTGAGACAGTGGGGCCAACTGTGGAAGCCTCCTGGATCCCACTCCAAGCCCTCCCAGTGAGTGGGAATTTGAACAACTCACCAGGCTTCCCAGATCAGTGAGTGTGTGGTGAGTCTGAGAGAGAGCCTTTGGCTTCTTCCCACGCATGCTACCCACGATCCCGCCCCCAAGCCCTCCAAGCCAGTGACCGGCCTGAAACCTCAAGGGCCACTCACCAGCACATCTCCAAATCCCCTGACCTAAAGCCCGCTGAGCGAGTGGGAATGGGCATCAAAGTTCAGTGAGTAAGAGCTCCAGGCCCACTGTGCCGGAGAGACATTTCCCAGCAATCGCCTGTCGTACCCCACCATCCCGGACTCAGCGCAGCTCGGCCTGTGAGTGAGGGCTCCAGGCCTGCCAAGCCGGAGGGACCTTTCCCAGCCTTTTCCGGTTCTGGCCCGTCGCCCCAGACCCAGCCAAGGTTCGTTGAGCCAGCACAGCCTACCTGGTGAATAAGAACATCCACTATCCTTTTGGACTATCCAGCAAACCCACCAAAGCCCAGACCTGCCCACCTAGAGAGCAACCTGCCTGAGACAGGAGGGCTGACTCCAGCAACTTTCCGGATATTCACCCCAAAGCTAGCCAAGATAGTGGGATTTTCACTACTCACCCTGCATCCTGGTTTGGTTCCTCCTCGCCTGACCAGGGAAACAACAGAGGGTAACCACAGGAGCTGCAGCAAAAAGGAACTGAACAAAACAGCTAGATCTAGGACAGGCATAACTAGATAACCTGAAACTTAATGGATTGGCACCTGAATCGCATTATACTCTAACATTATAGCTGCACCAAAGCTCTGCACGAAAGGTCAGAGGTCAGTGCTATACAAAATGACAAGGACAAGGAGAAAAATGCAATCTCAGGGCCCGAGTCCACCAGTAAGTGGAAAGGACACTAGCTCAGCTGAAATGAATGAATTAAGAGAAACGGAAGCCAATGAACAACAGCAGGAAGGTATAGAGGAAATCAGACAAGAATTAATTCCTCAAATAAAAAAAGAAATATCTTAATACATAGTATCTGAAATGAAGAATCAAATCCAGAAACGTTGGGGGGGGGGGGATCCAATGCTCACCGAGAACAAGTGCAGAGAGCACCATTCTAGCAGAAACATATGAATTAACAGCATCTGAAGCAAAGAAACAACAGCAGAAAGTTCATGAGGAACTCTAAGCAGAAATAATTTCTGAAATCAAAAGAGAACGCTTTGAAAAAAATAATACTTTGAAATCATAGCATCTGAAATAAAGAAACACTTCCAGAAATACACAGAGGAAACCCAACTTAGAAGAAACTCTGAAGAAAAACAATTAATAACTACCTCTAAAGAACACATGGATAAAAAAATTGAGATCAGAAATATGATGAATTCCATGAATGAGCAATACAGAAAAGAAATAGAATGCATGAAACAGAGTCAAAGAGATATAGAAGAACTAAAAATATCAATCATGAGTCTAAAAAACAGTTTGAGTAAAAGGGAAGACAGAGTTTCAGCTCTTGAAGATGCCATGCAGCTAGTGAAAAGGTGAAAAAGGATCTCTTACAAACAATGAGAATGCAGGAAAAATAATCCATCACCTGCAAGATGAAGCCAGGAGGACTAATGTGAGAAAAATTGGTATCAGTGAGAATGAAGGAGTCAATACAAATGACATAAAAAGAATTTTGGGGAGAAGCAAGCACAGAAAACTTCCCTAATATGAGGAAACAATCCAACATTCAGGTCACCGAAGCATACAGAACACCAAATAACTTCAACAAAAGTAAAAACACACTGAGACATATAATAGTCAAAAACCCAGAAATCCAAAACAAAAACAATATACTGACAGATGCTAGAGAGAAGAAGCAGACCACATTCAAAGGAAAACCCATCAGAATTTCAGCTGACTTCTCTACACAACCCATGAAGGCAAGGAGAGGATGGAGGAGAGTTCTTCAAGTCCTGCATGAAAACAAATTCCAGCCCAGACTATTAGACCCTGCAAAACACTCCTTCAAGTTTGATGGAGAAGTGAAATACTTCCATGACAAAGAACAAGTAAAGAATTTCATAAAGACAAAGTCATCCCTTTACAGGCTGCTGAAAGATGTTCTAGAGAGGGACCACAATAACCAGAACTCCATGAATGAAGATGGAAGGAACAGGACACTAAACAGGACAGACAACCAAACACAGGATGAAAGGGAGTAAACAACAATAGGTAAATATCATGACAAACATAAATCAACACATTTCAATTATAACCATCAGTGTAATGGACTCAATTCACCAATTAAGAGAAATAGACTGGCACAGTGGATTAGGAAACAAAATCCAACAATATACTGTATACAAGAAACACACTTAACTCAAAAGGACATTCATAAGCTCAAAGTCAAAGGATGGAAAACAATACTACACTCACCAGCACAACAGAAAAAAGCAGGAGTAACAGTTCTCTTCTCAGACAGTCTCAACTTCAAACTAACAAGGATCAAATGAGACAAAGAAGGCCACTATGTATTGGTGAGGGGAAAAATTCAAGAGCAAGAGGTAACACTCATAAATATCTATGCACCAAACAAAGGCACACCCAACTATGTAAGACAAATCTTAATGGACATGAAAAACCTAATGTCTAAGACCACAATCTTCACAGGAGACCTTAACACCCCCTTATCTAAATAATATAGATGAACCAGACAAAAAATTAGCAAAGAAGTAACAAAACTGAACCAGAGCTTGGAACAAATGGACCTGGCGAACATATACAGAGTGTTCCACCCAACCACAGCTGAATACACATTTTTTTCAGCTGCACATGGGTCATTTTCCAAAATAGACCACATACTAGTCCAGAGGTCATGCTTAAGTATATGCAAGAAAATAGAAATTATCCCAAGCATATTATCTGACCACAGTGCAATAAAACTGGATATAAATGACAAAAGAAACCAGAAAAACCCGCTAAATTCATGGAAACTAAACAAAACCCTACTCAGCAATCAATGGGTCACAGATGAAATTAAACAAGAAATTCAACAATACCTACAATTCAATGACATTTCAACCACAATTTACCAGAATTTATGGGATACAATGAAAGCAATTCTCAGAGGTAAAATTATAGCTATGAACTCACACATTAGGAAAACAGAATGGAACAAATAAACACCCTAATGTTGCAGCTCTGACATCTAGAAAAAGAAGAGCAAACTAAGCCCAGAGCGCAAAGCCAGGAAGAAGTCACAAAGTTTAGAGCAGAAATTAATTCAATTGAAATGAAGAAAACAGTTCAAAAAATCCACAAGTCAAAAAGTTGGTTCTTCGAAAAACTAAATAAAGTTGATGAGCCTCTAGCCAACCTCATCAAAGAGAGGCAAGAAAAAATTCTAGTACATGCAATAAGGAATGAAAAGGGTGAAATAAACACAGACCCAGCGGAAATTTAGAAGATTATCAATAGTTACTTCGAGAATCTTTACGCTCACAGAATAGAAGACATAGAAGAAATGGACAGATTCCTCAAAAGGTACAAATTACAAAAACTGAAGCAAGAATATATAACAACTCTCTGTAAACCAGTAACAGCCAAAGAAATACGAAATGTAATAAAAAGCCTACCGACAAAGGAAAGTCCCGGTCCTGATGGATTCACAGCTGAATTCTACAAGAAATTTATAGAAGATATAAGCCCTACACT
>PVKA01009688.1:8330-67435 GCA_004027165.1 Ctenomys sociabilis | reverse complement strand
AGCAAGGAGATTGTGGAGCCACAGAGGAAAGAGACTGAAGTTCTATAGTGTGCCTGGGGAGAGTCACATGAAGAGAAAACTTTCTCTCAGGCTCTCACAGAGAGCAATCTGGTCAAGCATTGGCCGTGACTCATCCACATGGATGACACAGACAAAGGAACTACAGAATAATGTACAGGACTACAAGATAAACCCTGAGGGGACTTCACTGACCTCATAAGGAACATAAAATACATGTATTGGTATATAGGTCTTGCTCTATCTAGGTCTTAACTATCCAGCAGAAAAGTACAAGAATGAACTATACACCACGGGGCCATAATAATAAGTTGGACTGTAAATGGCTATGGTCGACAACTTCTTTGGATAACTCACTATTGTTGTGGAATGCTGGACTGTGTTGGATTGTGATGTCGAGTTGAAGCACCTAAGTTAGTTGAATGACAATGGAGTGCCCACCTTTGACAGGTGTAGACAAAGGAAGGGGTATAGAATGGAAGAATCATGATGTGTGTGTATAGACAGTACAGTTGGGATAAATAATGCTGTGCTTCTACATAATTCTATGAGAGGCAAGATTTGCACTAATGGTGGTTGGACAGGATATTATGTCAGCTTCTAGTACTATGGACAACCACTAGGAAAATAACAAGGTAGAAAGTATTAATTATTGAATCTTTGATGTAATTTAGGTATAAAAAATAAGATATGCAAAGAGCTACATTCTATTTACTGATAAGAGACATACGGTGTAATAATGTCTGCAAGTATAATATCATGTATGCATAATGATACCAAAACATTATGAAAATAGTTTGCAATGTATTAATTTATCAACTCCATCTTGTCAAGGTATCTTAAAACTGTCTCATTGATATTTGTACTTCAATAAAACAAAAAAAAATAAAATGGTCGATCTTGCAGATCTCTTTTTTGAGAATATGGGAACCATTATGCTGTATATGGTATAAACATTTCTTTCTCATGCACACTCTCATATATATTAATCCTTGCTCTGAAAGCATCACTAACTGGTTCTATCCCTTCTCCTAGTTCATTTGCTTTAAGGTCTTTTCCATTCTAGATTCAAAATATTTATCATGTTCATATCAATTTTATATTGCCTTTCTTGAATTATATTTAAATTTTTAGCTTTCTAGCTCCTTTCTCATATCTGGTGTTTTATTTAAGTGAAATATATTTGTGTATATATTTTCATTTTTTAGCTTTCCAGCTCCTTTCTCATATCTGGTGTTTTATTTAAGTGAAATATATTTGTGTATATATTTAAATGAAATATAGGTATGCTTTCTGATGAAAAATCTCCATAATTGTAAATGAGCTAAGCTAATTTTCTTTTACAGGCTTTTTTATGTATTTGGTACCAAGCCTCACTGCACATCTTGGACTCACTGAAGTCCTCCTGTTTTTCAGCCTCTCCAGTGCTGGGATTATAGACCTGTGCCACCACTCCTGTATGCGGCTGCCAGCTCAGCATGCCCCAGTGGTGGGACCGGCATGGCGTATGGGACTAGGATTGAACCCTGCTCCCTGAGCTTGCCAAAGGAGGTGCTTAATCTGCTGAGATATCTCACTGGCCCTTAAATATCAATTTAAATGGGATGAGTGGTAAGTCAAGTGATACAGAAACAATTTTTTTACTTTCTTTCTTTTTTCTTTTTGGTACAGGGGATTGAACTCAAAACCTTGTATGTGCTAGGCAGGTGCTTAAGCTGCTTGAGCCATCTCCTCAGCAGAAACAATTTCTTAATGAAATAAAAACAGAACTTCAAAAATTGTAATAAAAATATAAAAAATCAAGCCAATATGATAGATTTTTAAACCAAATATACATTTAGAAATTATTTTTATTTTCATGTAATTAAATTGACCTTACAAATACTGCTGTCTTCACTTGTGCTCTATTTTCTTTTTTGTAGTAATTGTTAGAGACCAGGCTGCACAGGTTTCCTGCAGAGTCCAATAGCTCCTCTGACTTCCACTGGCCACTTGCAACTAAGAAACAGAAAAGGGGGAAATGTAGAGTGGCTGAGGTGGAAGTAGACCAAATATTTAGGGTCAGCAGGGTCAAGCCTGAGAAAATGGAGCACCAGAGAAAGGCCATGTGAAGAAGTTGTTGGAACTGGAGAAAGCTGGTCCCAGGAACATATACTGCTGGAGCTTGACCATGTGAACAAACTGACGTCCTGCTCTGGGGCACAGCAGCAGGTGTCGGGCCCCTCCGTGCTACTCCCTGCTAACTGCCCCTCACGTAGCTCTGAGAATGTTTTGCTTTCCATGTTCTCAGCAAAATACTGATACCTTGCACTTTTGACCCCATCATGTGCTCCCCCCTTTCACTGTGCATAATAAAGGCTGTACTGCCTCTCCAGCAGAGGCCTATGATCCACTCAGTCTGAGACTTCTGTTTATTATATGTCTTGTCTTTTCTTCGTCTCCTACCACCCCCCTCTCAGGACCCTGCAGACTGTGCAGGATGCAGAAAGAATTACTGAGCAGTATAAATTTCCAGGATATAAATGTTTTGGGTTGAAGGAAAATAATGTATCTTAATAGTTTGAGTAAATACGTATGTACAGTCGATGATTATAGAATCTTCTATCTATTTTTGTTTCAGAAGGGAAATATTATAATGCATTTTCTATTTACTAAGCATTTTATTTGAACCTTCTCTTATTCTTTGACTGTTCAGTTTTTTTCCTGGCCACCTCTAGGGGGCAATTTAACCTAAATTATCCTTTGGTTAAATGATTAAATTTACTAGAAACATTACGTCAAATGACATTATGAAGTGGAGTGATTATTGTCTAATGTAAATTTGATAGAATTTTCTTCTGCTCATAAAATTGACCTGAAAGTGGTCATTGTTGGTGATCTTTTTTTTTGTTGTTGTTGGTGATATCTAAGTCTTATGATCTGTGGAGGTATTAAATTGAGATGCTTGGATAGAGACAGAGAAAATGAAGAGAGCACAAATGAACCTTTTACAATCAGGACTGCATTTTGTATTTTACTTCAAGGCCAGAGTTGGGTGTCTGGGAAGTTATAGAAACAAAGAAAAAAAAAGCAACAACAAAAAAAACCCAAAACCAACAAAACAGAAGGCTATCATTTCACATATCTAAAAGTATTTTGCTCTTTCAGTGTTCAAGGATGACAGCTTATTTGATATTAAAGAAAAAATCTGGTTAGCATGTTTAATATGGTATTGCCTTAATAAATGCTTAGTTCTGTTTCTAAATTAAATCAGATTTTTTTCTTCTTGAATTTGGGTTGTTGCTTACCTAATTTACTGCCTTAAATCTTTGTGTCTCATTACTCATTAACTTTCCTGCCAAAATTAGCTTCCCTCTTCTTAGATTTGAGTCAGCATACAATAAAGAGGGCCAGGGAGATAGCTCATTAGAGTAAACGCTTGCCTGGTAAACTCAGGATCCTGAGTTCAATCCCTGGTACTGAAAAAAAAAAAAAAGAATTGACTCCTGTTCTTCAGTGTGGTGGGCTTTTCTAAACTCTTGCACAGACATAGGGTAGATAGCCATCTACTCTGGCCTGATTAGCTGGTTGAGACTATAAATTGTAGACCCATCCCTGGGATAAGATTTCTCATTATTATTAATATAAGACTACATGTTTCAGTACATTTATTGTGGGGATTCAGTACATGTAGTGGTCACTTAGGTTTATATACTTAGATTCAGTTGCTGTTGTTTGCTGCTAAATAAATCAAAAAAGGCCATAAATTTTGGTAAAAAGTAAAAAAAACAGATTTATCCAAGGTTAGCTCTGAGGAGATGGAGGGTCCTATTTGCTTCAAATCACCATCTCACTGAATTTCTGGGTAAGAGTTCTTTTTTTTAGAGACAGGTTTTTGATGCATAGTTTAGGCTGGCTTTGAGCTGATCACAATCCATGCCTGAATCTCCTGAGTGCTGAGATTACAGGTGTGTACCACGACACCCAACTTGGGTCTTGTATACTAAGGAACAGAGCAGAGGGAGAGCACAAGAGAGAAGGTAGATCTCCACACTTGCTTTTTCAATTTCAGCTCACTGATCCTTTTTTAAAAAAATCTCTCTACTTTAATTAATTAATTAATTTATTTTTATGTATTTGGTACAGGTTCTCACTAAGCAGCTTGGACTCATAGTGATCCCTCCTGTTTTAGCCTCCCAAGTGCTGGGATTACAGGCGTGTGCCACCATGCCTGGGCTTGGTGGGTGGCCAGCTTGAAGCACCCACTGCATGTGATACTGGGAAGCAAGCCCAAGTCCTTATGCTTGCCAAGGCAGGTCCTTAGACTCTCTGTGGCCTTCACTGATCCTTCTTATGGAAAGTAAACTTAGTGCCTTCCTCCCTGGGCAGGCTTCTGCATATTCGGTTAATGCTGTTGGGGAGAGGAAGGAAGACTGTAAGCCCCTGTACAAATGAAAAGAAAGTTAAACACTTCTAATGGCATAAAACACACATTTCCATTCCAAAAGGTACATAAAGAAAATAGCGAGGAATGGGAGCAAGGCAATGCCTAAATCCAGCAGGGCAAAAATTTACTCCTATAGTTCCATGTGCAGCAGCTAAAGCACTTTGTGGCAAGGTATGAACTCCAAAGGACTTGGGTGGCTCTTCCCCTACAGCACTTCGGGTGGTTACAGTTTGCACGGATTCTCTCTTGGGCAAGTTCTGCTCTCTCCTTATGGTTCCCCTCAGACTAACCCTGCTCTTGGCATATCCAGACTTCTGAGATTTCCACTGCACCTTTGGATTCACACAGACAGCTCCACACGTAGTCCTCAAAGGGCCACACTTCCTGCCCTCCCAGGCCTTTTTCTGTAATCTGGGTAGAAGCCTTCCTGACCCAAAAACTGTTGCATTCTGCATGTGCTTAAACCAGCATCATGTGGGTGATACCAGTCTGCCTCTATCTGGTGTAGTAGCCAGGCTTCCTTCTCTCTTGGTTATAGGAGTCAAGTGCCCATGCTCCAAATCCCAAGGAACATCATTCTTAGGCCACTACCATTGTGGAACATGATGCTCTAGGGTCTCTTTTTTCAAAGCAAAGTCTTTCCATTTTTCAATTCTGAAACTTCCACGTGCAGAGTTCTGCTGCTTCTTATGCTCCAATGCCATTTTTTCTATATTCTTGTTTTCTCTCAGCAATCAAGTTTACCTCTGCTTTGTGTTTGCAGTCTACAGATTTATGGTTGCTTTATTTCTGACCAACTTGAAAACATTTTAAATAATTCTGCTAGGCTTCTTGCTCTTGATTATTAACATAAACGTGGCTAAAAGTAGCTATGATACCAAACAGTAGCCATGCCACAATCTCAATATTAGACTGTCTTGAAATTTTTTTCTGCTAGACTCCCTGCCCTTAATCTCAGTTTTAGTCAAATCATCTGGACATGAGAAAAATAGACGTTTCTGTCAAGCTATAACACACATCCTCTGGAGTCCAGCAGCCAATGTAATTCTTCTTCCCTGAAGAAATATCCTGAACTTATTGCTTCTTTCTGGTCTTCTTAACATATGACTAGAATTGTGCAGCCTAAGACATTACAGCTCCCCCTTTTCAGCCAACATCTCAGAACCTTTCCAAAGCTTCCTGAGACAGAGAAGCAGCCTCACTTCTACGGTACCATATTATGTCTTAGTTACTTTTCCCCTGGTGAGAAAAAAAATGCATGACAGCCAAGGTTAAGGGAAGAAAGATTTATTTAACTTACAATTTGTAGAGATTTTAGTTTATAATTGGCTTGCTCCCAGGTAGGATGGCTTGCAGAGGAGGAGCTCATGTGGAATGTAGCAAGCAACATATGGTTTTAATAGTGTCTTTGTATTCCTTTTATACTCTAGGCTGCTGAGATTAGGGTGGTGCCAAACCAATCAGTGGACTGATTTAGTAATCACACAACCTCATCCTCAGATCACAAAACCCTACAACTTCATGGACTTTGAGGGCACATCTAGATATAAACCATAACGTATTAATTACCAGCTTGGGTAATTAGTCTTATATCTTACCTTCTATTCTAGAATGTATTAATATCCAGCCAGCACTGTACATAATAAAGACATAACAATAAGAGGGACTGGGGGCAGAGAGCAGTGGCATAAGCACCTTTCTGGCAAGCACAAGGTCCTGAGTTCAATCCCCAGTACAAGGAAAACAAAACAACCCCCCCAATACAAAACAAAACAAAACAAAACAAAACAAAAAAACCAAAAGAATAAGAGTTGGTGACAAGTATAATCAAGAACTGTGGGAAACTTTAAAGTAATAAGTTTAAAACTCATTACTCTCAAGAAGGGTAATGAAGTATGAGCTAGAAGGATAAGGAATTATAGATTATGATATATTAAAGCTATTCATTAAAATTATACTTCTTAAATCTGGGAAATGAGATGGCATTCCAGTGATTGATGCATTTGTAACACCAAATATGCATAAGTAGAATAGACTCCATGATATATCAGAGTTCAATTTCAAATAATTAGGAACAAAGATTAAATATTAAAATTGGTTAGAGAGAAACTACAAATCACTTATAATGGCAAACATCAGAATAATTACATTTTTATCAACAAAAACTCCAGAAGAGTTTGGAATGATATATTTCAATTTTTGAAAGAAAATAATTTTTTGGACAAAAGTTATATCATGTACAAGTATAAATTTTCTTTGAAGAATCATTAAGAATGACTAAAATGTATGAATACAATCCAATTTAAACAAGAAAATAATTGTCAGCCTGGATTAGTATATTCTGGGAGGGTGTGCTTCAAATTGAAGGGGAAGCAAAGCCATTCAAAGAAAAGCATTAACTATTAGAGACATCTGCTATAATAATGACTGTAAGTATAATATCATGTATGAACCTTATACGACACTGAAACATTACGAAAACATTTTGCAATGTATTGATTTGTCAAATCTGTTCTGTTAATTTGTCTTGAAACTGTCTCATTGCTATTTGTTCTTCAATAAAAATAATAATAATAAAAAAAGAAAAGCATTAACTAAACAAATTTATAACCATGAGGCTAGCATTTCAGAAAAAGAGTTAAGGGAATCCTAAACACAGAAAGAGGATGTAGCATCCATGAGAATAAAGGGAAAGGGTCAGTTTCCCTAGGAGAATAAATAAGTTAATGAATCAGGAAACAAATGCTAGAAAACAATAAAACAACATAATTAGTATATACTTTTCCATAGCACTAAGTAAAGTGTCTCATTTATCCAATTAAAAGACCAGCAGGTGGCAAATACTGGATTAAAAAAACAGAACCAAGTATATGTTACCTGCCAGAAACATACCTCACCTTCAAAGATGAATAGAAACTGAAAATAAAAAAAGATGAGTAATTATACCTCAATACAAAATCAAGCAAGCATAGTTATAGGAGAGATAAAGAAGGCTAGTATGTATTGGTAATGGGAACAATGACACAAAGAAAAGATAAATATATATATATATATATATATATATTTTTGTCTTTTTGAGACAGGGTCTCGCTATGCAGTTCAGGCTGGCTTTAAGCTCACTTTGTAGCTCAGGCTGGTCTCGAACTCACAACAATCCTCCTGCCTCAGCCTCCCGAGTGCTGGGATTACAAGCATGTGCCACCACGCCCGGCTTAAATATTTTAATTATGTATGTGCTAACCTTTGGCATGCCCAACCTCATAATATAAACACTATTTGACATAAAAGGACAGATATACTTGAATACAGCTGTAGTGGGTGAATTCAGTACCCAAATCTCAAAAATAGTTTCACCAACAAGAATGAAAACTGGAGAAGCACCAGGGTTAAATTATACTCTATAGCACATGTATTTAACTGATTTCTAAAGAGTGTTTTATCCAATAAGAGTAGAATATACTTTAGATGTATTTTTCTGCAGCCCTTTGAAACATTCCTAAAAATAGGCTATAATTTAGAGCATAAGACAAGTCTTCATAATTTAATACAACAAAACCACAGAACCACTTCGATTTTGAATCCCACAATTCTTTCTTTTTTTCCAGTCAGATTTTGACTCACACAAGAAATCAAGAAATAAATTATTTTCTATAATAAAACACTAAGGTATAGCACAATTAAAAGGAAAGCAAGAACTTGAGGATTGGACAACAAGGAAAGGGCAAGGAGAAAAGCTGGGAAACAGGACAGGGACAAAGCCATACATTTATATACACAAGATGGACAAGACAATGATCCTGAGAAACATCAGCATGTTTTGAAATTAACAGTTGATTGGTAGGATTCTCGATATGACTAACTATGCATGCTGATACCTGTGAACCAAGCAACTGCAATGAAGATAGCAATGTGTCACGCTTGGAATGCCTTTCATTCTGGTCTTCTAAATATGTACTTCTTGTCATGACATACCAATTATTAGCATACTGTATTTCAAATAAGTTTTTTTTTAAATGAATGGTAATAAATGAAAAAAAGACACAAGAAAAAAAATGTCACAGGGCAGTCATGCTACAATGCTGTATATGGTTAGATTTCTAAATTTCTGTGTAAAAATATGTAATTGTTTATTCATATCCTCTAAATATTTTTCATTTTTAAATTTTTATCTCCATATTCCTTAGAGACTTAATGTTACACATATCAGTACTTGATGGAAAGTATCTGTTCCATGTTATGACTAAGATGTTTGATATTCAGACAGTAAGGTTAAGCCCAACTACATATGTTGCAAGGTAATAATAAGCTTCTCTTCTGAAGGGTTAACAACCTAAGCTTTCAGACCAAAATTAGAGAAAAAGAAGGACTGCAAGGACAGCCAACATTTTGGCCCTAGCCTTTCAAGGTCAGTTAAGACTCAGGACATAGGAGAACCTGTACTATGACATCCTGTAACTCAGTTGTGCCCCAAATTTTCAGATCAAGGAGATTATGGGGTCACAGAACAACATGATTGATGAAGTAGAGTGTGCCTAAGGAAAGTCACATAGAGAGAAAATATTCTCTCAGGATTTCATAGAGATCAAATAGGTCAAGCAATGGTCGTGACTCATCCACATGGCTGACACTGACAAAGGATCTGCAAACTGTGAGAAAGGGTTTCAGGATAAACCCTGAAGGTACTTGACTGACCTTATCAGATACAAAAGTTACATTTTTTGTTATATAGGTCTTGCTTTATCTTGGTCTTAACCATCCAGAAGAAAAGGATAAAAACAAGGTATACAAAGTAAAACCATATTAATATGCTGAGCTGTGAAAGGCTCAAGTCAACAACTTCTGCGGATAACTCACTACTACTCTGGACTGCTGGACTGTGTTGGATTGTTTTGTTGAATTCATGCACCTATAGTATTTAGGTGCCAATGGAATACCCATCTCTGACAAGACTAAGTAGAAAAAGAAGCTACAAAGGAAGGACCATTTTGTATTTGTATATAAAGAATAGTCAGGATAGATATACAGCTACTCTCGCTTAATTCAATGAGTAGAAAGATTTGTAGTAATAGTTCTTTGGACAGGATATCCTGTCTGCTTCTGGTACTATGGATAACCACTAAGAAGATAACAATGTAAAATGTATTAATTATTGAAACTGTCCTATTAATCAGTTTTGAAACTGTCTCATTGTTATTTGTTTCTCAATGAAATAAAATAAAAAAGAAGGAAATTATAAGGATCAGAACAAAAATTAATGAAATGGGTACTAAACGATACAAAGAATCAATGAATTGAATAGCTGGTGCTTTGAAAGAAGAAACAAAACAGACAAATATCTAGGCAGTCAGCATGGAAGTACGTCCCTCCAATCCCAGAAGGGAAGAGTCTTTGACAAGAGCAGTGGTAGAAGTTCAAGGTCAGGTTGAATCACAAAGCAAGACCCCATCTAAAAATACAAAAGCACAAACAAATACCAAAGTTAAAAATGAAACAAACAGTAATAACAATGCGACTGTAAATGAAATAAGCAAAGTCACAACAGAAACTGCTGGAATACAGAAAATTATTAGTAACTACTAATAAAAAAAGAATCTGTACTCTGATGGACCAGACAATTTAGAAGAAATGGAATGATTTCTAGATACATAGGAATACTAGCAAACAGAGCACAGCAAATGATTAAGATTATATATATATATATATATATATATATATATATATATATTATGACCAAATAGGATTCGTCCCAGAAATGCTGGCATGATTCAATATACCAAAATCAATAAATGTAATACCCTATATCAACAGAGCCAAAGATAAAAATCATATGGTCTTCTCAAGAGATGCAGAAAAAGATTTTGACAAAGTCAAACACTCATTCATGGTAAAAATCCTACAGAAAGCACTGGCCAAATATCTCAGCAGATTAAAGTGACTTCAAGTAGGCACAAGGGCCAGGGGTTTGATCCTTGAGCCTGCCGTGCCAGCCCTGCCCCTGAGGCATCTGAGAGTGCAATTGTGACTGGGTGTGGTGGCACACACCTGTAATTCCAGCTCTTGGGAGACTCTAAACAGATGGATCACTACAAGTCTGATCTAGTAGTCAGACCGTGAACATCCTGTAGACCCTTCCCTAAAATTAAAAAAAGTTCTACAGAAAATTGAAATAGATGGTCTTTACATCAACCTGATAAAAGCCATCTATGACAAACCAACAGCCAACATCATACTAAATGGACAAAACCTGAAAGCTTTCATTCTAAAATCAGATACTAGAAAAGAACGTTGACTGTCACCTATTCAATATAGTTCTAGAAACATAGACAAGAGAGAGAAATGGAATTAGGATAGGAAAAAAGTGAAATTATCATTATTCACAGATGACATAATATGCTACAAAGATGATGGAAAAAACTCCACCAAAAAAACCTTCTAGATTTAATAACCAAACTCAGTAGCATAGTTGGATACAAAAATCAACATTGAAAATCAATAGTATTCCTTTTCACAAACAACAAACTCACTGAGAGAGAAATTAGGGAAACCACACCCTTCACAAGATTAACCAAAAACTGAGGCCAGGGAGACAGCTCAGTAGAATAATCACTTCCCTGGCAAACGAAAGGGTCTGGGTTCAGTCCCCCGTTCAGAAAAAAAAAAGAGTAACCAAAAACTGAAATACTCAGGACTCATCTAACAAGGAAGTAAAAATCTATACATTGAAAATCAGAGTACTCTGAGAAAGGAGATAAAAGAGAATTAAAAAAAAAATGGAAAAATATTATTTGGTCATGAATAGGAAAAACAAAGTGAAAGTGAATTATTCCCCAAAGTGCTACACGGATTTAATGAAAACCTGATAAAAAATACCATTGGAATACCTCACAGATCTAGAGAAAACATTCCTAAAATTAATCTGGAACCAGAAGAGACCTAGAATAACAAAGGCAATCCTACACAAAAAAGAAAAGGCAGGAGGCATAACCATTTAATTGAAATTATCCTATGAAGCTACTATGATAACAAGAGCACGGTACTGTCAAAAAATAGACCTGAGGATTAGTGGGATAGATTAGAGGGTGCACAAACAGCTACAAACCTGCTCATGCACATTATCTTTGATGAAGGGACAAGCTAGAGACTACTTACAAGTGCACGTGTGTGAACATCACATTGTCTCCTTAATATAAGAAACTGGAAGGGTAAATAAGATCCAATATATATGATAGATATTGTGATAATCCTGATAGGTTGTCCTTTAAATGTGATCTGTTTCTTTTCTCTAGCAGTTTTCAGTATATTGTTCTTGTGCTGTATTTCACTGATCTTGACTATTATATGTCTCAGTGTGTATTCAGTTGGGTTGAAGTTATTTTGCGTTCTGTATGCTTCAGTTACCTGAATATCAGATTGTTTCCTCATGTTTGGGAAGTTTTCTGCTATTACTTCTGCCCATATTCTTTTTATAACATTTGTATTAACTCCTTTTTTTCTCTTTGATGCCTAGTCTCACATTGTTCAACTTTGCATCATCTTGCAGATGATGAATTATTTTTTTCTTTCATCTTATTTTTTTGTCACGGAACTAAGGATTGAACTGAGGGTCTTGTGTTTGCAAGGGAAGTGCTTATTCTACTGAGCTATCTCCCTGGCACCTTTCTTATTTGTTTTTAATAGATCTTTTCTTATCTTTTCAGTAGCTGCGATGGTGTCTTCAAGATCCGAAACTCCATCTTTACTTTCACTCAAACGGTTTTGTAAGCTTGTGATTGAGATTTTAAGTTCCTCTACATCTATTTGACTCTGCTTCATGTGATCTATTTCTTTCCTGTATTGCTCATTCAAGGAATCCATCATTTTTCTAATCTCTCTTTTTTCTTTTTTGAGAACCGGGGATTAAACTCAGGCCCTTGTGCTTTCCAGGGAAACACTTACTCCACTGAACCATCTCCCCTAACCTCTTTTATTTTATTTTATTTTTTTTGCATCAGTGTCTTCTTTAGAAGTAGTTATTAATTCTTTTACTATAGAGCTTATTTCTGCTGTGATTTCCTCCATATGTTTCTGCAGTTGATTCTTTACTTTAGATGCTATTAAGTCAGAGATATCTTTTTTTATTTCAGAGGTTATTTCTGATCCGTGTTCCTCTATACTTTCTTGATTTTTTTCCCTTTACTTCAGACGGTATTGATTCAGACATTTCAGCTGCGTAATTCCCAATTTGTTCTGTGCTAGTATCTTCTGCACTTGTTCTGGGTGGGCTTGAGGTCTGAGATTGCACTTTGCTCCTTCTCTTTGTCGTTTTGTATAGCACTGTCCTCTGGCCCTTGGTGTAGATTTTTGGTGCAGTTATAACCTTAACATCTACTAAAATTCAGGTGCAGATCTACTAAATTTGCATTCATCCAATTGTGCCTGGCTTGCGTCTGGCTGTTGTGCTCAGCTCCTTGCTGCTGCATCCCTTGGAAGCGAACCTGCTGTGCCCCTCTGGCAAGGTGTTTTGTTCCTGGATCAGCTGGGTTGTTTCAGCCCCTAGTCTCTCTGCAGGGACTTCAGCTGCAGAGTTTCACCCCAGACCTGGCTTAACAGGGTTTGGAGGGGACCAGTGTGCGTAAGGAGGGGACCAGTGTGTGCAAGGGAGCATGGAAGCTCTCTCACACACTTGATGGGCCTGGACTTAGGCTGGCTCCAGAGGAGTTGAAGGGTCCTGAGAGCGTGGCAGTTGTGCTCACTCATGAGGTGGGTCTGGACTCTATCCGGAGGTGTGGAGGGATCCTGAGAACTCAGAGGAAGGTCTCAGTCTTGTGGTGGCCTGGGCTGGATGTGGAGGGGTGCAGTGTCCCAGGAGTGTGAAGGAAGGTCTCAGTCACACAGTGGGCCTGAGCTAGATCTGGGGAGGTCCAGGGCACGCAGGGACTCGTGGAAGGTGTCCCACACAGTCACTGGGCCTGGGTTTGTGCTAGCTCCAGAGGGGTTGATGTGTTGCGAGAGCGCGGAGGAAGGTCTCACTCACATAGCAGGCCTGGGCTGGATCCCGAGGGGAGGAGGGGTCCCAGGAGCACAGGGGAAGGTCTCACTCTCGCGGAAGGCCTGGGCTGGAACCCTCAAGAAATTTCATTTGACAGATATTCCCATTGTATTTCAAAGTATCTCCTTGAAAGACTTAAGGATATACTACAGTGATTTATTCATTCTTACACTTACAGCACAATAATTCACAACAGTTAATTATTGGAAGTGGCCCATATTCTAATCACTAGATGGATAGATAAAAGAGATGTATCGATACATGGAAGAATATTATTTTGCCATAAAGAATGATAAATTTGATCATTTTTAGGACAATGGATGGGTCTTGAGTCAATAATATTAAGTGAGGGGCCAGGGAGATGGCTCAGTAGAATAAGTGCTTCCCTGGCAAGTGCAAGGGCTTGAGTTCAATCCCCTGTTCCACCAAAAAAAAATGTTACGTGAATTAATTGAGATGAAAAACTGAAATATTGTATGATTTTTCCTGTATGGGAAATTGAAAATATAAAGAGCAAAATAAAAGATAAGTGATAGAAAATAGAGAAATCTTTTGCAAATTGGAAGGAGAGCAAGAGACGAGGAATAAAGGGACCAAGGAGAAGGGAAGGGGATATGAAATAATTAAGATGTGTCATTACCATGTGCCAACTCCCCTCAGGGAATATAATCATTGTATACTATAAAGTTGTACTAATATAAATGGAAAACTATAGTAATCTTCCCTTCAGCTGTTTGTGCTATAAACAGGAGAAGAGGACTTTACCTGTAACAAGTATATTTGTTTTGAAATTTGTAGCAGAAATAATGGAGAAGAAACCCCTGTTGTGTAATTTGCATTTCTTTGTAAATTCACAACACAACTCATTTTCCCAGGTAGTACAGTCTAAAAAAATGACCCAAGGATTGTATTTGAGTTGCATATTTTGGATTTTTTGAGCTTAGAGGAAAGAAATTGGGACAACAGTTCCTTCACCTTTTCTATGACACCATCATCCCAATGTTTTGCTTCACTTCAGCTTTTTCTTTCAAATAAACTGTGAATCACAGTAAACTACAGAGCTATTAACACCTGCCAGCTTCAGTATCCTAAAATGTCTGCAGTGCTTTCTTTCATTTTCTTTTGCATCAGACCCAGGATTTTTCAAGAAGAATGCCATAAGTAATCTTCTTCTTCATGAAAGGAGGACTGATTCCTTGAGGCAAGAATGTCCCTCACCACCCAGGAACAGCTGCCCTAGACTATGTAGTGAGTAAATGCTCACTGTGTGCTTAGCCTCTGAAATTTGGGGTTTGTAATCATAGCCCTGGTGTTACTCTAAGCAATTCACATGGTTTATGAATGTGTATGTGATCTGTTCTTCATTTTGTCCCTCTTATATTCTCACAAATATTATTCCCTTCAACTCTAACTACTTTCAGAATTTCTGCCTCCTAGGTCACCTAAGGAATTACTGAACACAGTCAGTATTGAGTAGCTTCTGTCTAGCTTCTCTTAATCAGTTCCTGTCTCAATTACTTTTCTTTCATTGCTGGGACAAAATATTCAACACCCAAAATTAAGGAAGGAAAGATTTATTTATTTATTTATTTTGGAGGAACTGGGGATTGACCTCAGGCCCCTGTACTTGCCAGGCAAATGCTTATTCCACTGAGCCATCTCCCCAGCCCTGGAAAGTTTTGTTTAGTTTGTAGTTTCTGGAGGTTTTAGTCCATATTCAGCTGGCTCCAAGGCAGAGTGGTACATTGCAGAGAGCCTCAATTCATGGCAGCAGAAAACAGCAAAAAGCAAGGGGAAGAGCTGCAGCTGTGATTACTAGCAAGCCTGTCTCTCTTCTTTACATTTTTGTGCAGATTATCTGACGCATGGTAGGTGTACCACTCACACCCATAATCCCAGAGTAAAATCAAGAATTAATCACAAACTCTAGAAGCTGCCCCATGACTGCATGAAGCTTTGGTAGGGGGAAACTAGACACAAGCCATAACAGTTCCTATGTTTAAACTGCACCATTTTTAGGGTCTCAGCTAAGACATAGTTTCCTATGACTACAATTTGGTTCTTTAATGTTCCTCTGTAGCTCATGTATTAAAGATGTGATGCTCAGGTATTTCTACCAAGCAGTGAAACTTTTGAGAAGTGGGGACTTGGGGGGGGGGAAGATTTCTTAGGCCCCTTGCAGGATGCCCTTGAATTGGACTTTGGAGACCACGGTCTCTCTCTTTTTATCTTTTTTTTTCTACTTTGCTGTGTGGCTCATGAGAAGAGCAAGTTCTGACATGCCATGTATGTCTGGTATGATGTGTTGCCTCATGCAAGCCCAAATGGGAATGGGAAACTCCAAAAACGTGAGCCCAAATGATCCATCTTTCTTCATGAGTTATCTCTCTTTGTTTGGGTATAGTAATGGAAATCTGTCTAGGACACCTGTGAAAGGCTTCTCCCTACTCCTTGATGGGGTGATCCCCTCTACCACACCTTTCCAAAACTCCCTGCACTTTCCCTACTGTTTCACCCACCACATGCATGATTAATCATGTCCCTGTCTCTTTCAGACTTAAGGTTCCTCGAAGGTCAGAACCATGCCCGCCTTTTACAGTGTTGTGGCACTAGCACCAGGACAAAAGAGTGCATGAGTGATAATCGTGGCAAGAGGCCTTTTAACTCCTATAACTGGTAACATTCTTAGCTTCTTTGTCAGGAAAGAAAGGTTGAAGCACTTTTATAGGAGGTCTCAGGTTTCTATGTTATTGCCATTGTTACTGTTCTTACATCATTAAATGTATACAAAGGCTACAGAACATGCAGATTAATAAAATATTTTCAATTAAGTAAAGTTTTGTTGTTGAAATAATAATAAAAAGATATAAGGGAAATAAGCGAAATAATAGGAAGCATGTCATTGAGAGGCAGAGTTGGAAGAGATGGTTATATGTAATGAACTCCAGCTTCTGGCTGAGGAGGTGGGCTTAAAAAAATAAAAGTATTCACAGAGTAGTGTTGCTATAGGGATAGTTACCTAAGGACTTAATAAGTGTCTTGTTGACTAAAAAGATTTTAGTGTGAAACACTTTAGCAATTACTAAAAATATATTTAAAAAACTCATACTTTTCTCATGCCTCCAAATCTGTTGCTTTGTAAGACTTTTAAAATAAACTATTAAAATAATCAGAAGCATGTAATGAACAAATAATTCTGTTAAAGTGTCTGTGTTAAACTCATTTGTTTAGGTATCATAGGCCTAAATTTAGTTAGCGGGGTCAATTGTATCATAGTTTAGGTTCTTCTGAAGTAGAATCTGAGACAAGGTAGGCTTTTGGCAAATCAGAGAGCAGGCAGTAGAGTAGGGTAGGAAGGGGAAACAGCCAGCCATGGTACCTATCTCTTCAGTAAGCTTCAATGATTCTTGGGTATGTCTGAGTGGTACAGGATACCTTCTGGATTTGGCACCAGAAAGATGGAAGACAGAGCATTTGTCCCACGTTATCCTTTGCCATCCAGCAGTAACTTTTCAGCTGTTGTATGAACCATGTGACCTTGAGAAGCTGGGATGAGGCCCGGGGCAGAATGTGGGACTATGGGACAGTACTGCGGCCTCAGCAGCAGGGTATTGGCAGTAGACCTTTATTGACGTGTACACAGAACCAAGAACTGCCATTTAAATACAAATGGAAGGTGGCACAATCTGCTAGCCTAATGTTAGAATAGTAATTCCTTGGCTTTATGTTATGCCTAAATATCTTTTCTCATGACATCTTACTTTAAAGTTACTTCTCTCTGGATTAGTTTCTGTGCCTTTAAAATTAAGATATTAATATTACATACCCAGAGAGCTTTGTGATAATGCATTAGTTATGTTTTTTTTTTGTACCAGGACCGAACTTAAGACTGCACTTGCCAGGCAGGCACTTATATTGCTGAGCTGTCTCCTCAGCCCTTGAAAATGTGTTAATATGTATGACATGTTAGCATAGTTCCCAACCCAAAGAAAGAGCAAAATACAGTGAATGTATGTCATTATTATTATTAATTATTATTATTATTATTATTATTATTATTATTTTGCGGAACTGGGGATTGAACTCAGGCCCTTGCACTTGCCAGGGAAGCGCTTATTCCACTGAGCCATGTCCCCGGCCCCTATTATTATTATTATTATTATTATTATTATTATTATTATTATTATTATTAGTGGTAGTGAGGGTTGAACTCAAGGACCTTGTGCTTGCCAGGCAGGTGCTTATTCCACTGAGTTATCTCCCTGGCCCTATCATTATATTTTTAATAGTAGTAATATATCACTACCATTACTGATGGTTAAATTTGTTACTGCACTGATCTCTGCAATATCAGTAACATCATTGCAGAATAATTTCTAGTCTGTCTCTTTCACATCATTTTGATATTTCAATTTGTTCTTTGCAAAGTCCTTTCTCTTTTTGAAATAGAGTCTCACTAGACAGGTCAGGCTGGCCTTGAGTGCACTTTGTAGTAGCCCAGGCTGGTCTTCAACTCGCATTCGTCCTCTCTGTGTTCTTCTTCCCCTTTTTTCCCCTTCTTCTTCTCCTTCTCCTTCTCCTTCTTCTTCTTCCTCTTCTTCTTCTGCCTCTTCTTCTTCTGCCTCTTCCTCTTCCTATTCTTCTTCTGCCTCTTCTTCTTCCTCTTCTCCTTCCTCTTCTTCCTCTTTCTCTTCTTCTGCCTCTTCTTCTGCCTCTTCCTCTGCCTCTTCCTCTTCCTATTCTTCTTCTTCTGCCTCTTCTTCCTCCTCTTCTTCTTCTTCTGCCTCTTCTTCTTTTGCCTCTTCCTCTTCCTATTCTTCTTGTTCTTGTTCTTCTTCTTCCTCTTCTTTTTCTGCCTCTTCTTCTGCCTCTTCTCCTTCTCCTCCTTCTCCTTCTCTTCTTCTTCTGCCTCTTCTCCTTCTCCTCCTTCTCCTTCTCCTCCTCCTCCTCCTCCTTCTCCTTCTCCTTCTCCTCCTCCTCCTTCTCCTCCTTCTCCTTCTCCATCTCCTTCTCCTTCTCCTCCTTCTCCTTCATCTTCGTCTTTGTCTTCGTTTTCCTCACTCTTTTAATTTTAAAGAATAAAATAGAATGAAGACAAAAACAACACAAGATAATAAAAACTACAGAATTTGAAAACAATAGAAAATTAACAATGTTTTTTTCTTTTTTAAAAAAATGTACTTGGTACAAGGCCTCACTATGCAGCTTAGACTCATAGTGATCCTCCTGGTTTCAGCCTCTAGTCTGCTCTGCTATCTTGCTGGTCCCAACAATGGTTGTTATATTATGTATTGTTATCAAATTTGTTGCTCAGATTACCAGATTTACACATGAAAGATTGATCAATCAACTGAACATTAACTTTTTTTAAAAAAATTTTTTTGAAAAACAAATAGCAATGAGATAGTTTCAAAACCAATTAGTATGACAGTTTCAATAATTAATACACTGCCTTCTTAGTAGTTATCCATAGTACAAGATGAATACATGATATCCTGTCCACAAACACTATTAGTATAACTATTTCATTCATTGAATTAAGAGAATGTAGCTGTATATCTATCCTATTTTGTATATACAGATACATAATGGTCCTTTGTTTATAACCTATTTTTTTTTTGTTTAGTTTTGTCAGAGATGGGAATTCCATCACCATTTAAATATTTTAGGTGGGTGAACTCAGCAAAATAATCCAATATAGTCTGGTAGTCCATAATAGTAGTGGGTTATCCATAAGACTGGCAATGTCAGAATTGTTGACTTCAGCCTCAGCTCAGCACATTACTTTGGATTTACTTTTTATATCTCATTTTTGTACTTTTTTGCTGGATGGTTAAGATCAAGATAAAGCAAGATATGTGTATATCAAGAAATGCATTTTTTGTATCTGCTAAAGTCAGTCAAGTCCACTCAGGATCTATCCTGTAATCCTGTACCACAGTTTGCAGATACTTTTGTCAGCGTCAGTAATATGGATGAGTCATGGCCATTGCTTGACCAATTTGCTCTATGTGAAATCCTGAGAGAATATTTTCTCTCCATGTGACTCTCCTTAGGTACACTCTACATCATCAATCACTTTCCTCTGTGGCCCTATAATCTCCTTGATCAGAAAATTTGAGACATCACTGAGTTATAGGATGTTACTGTTCAGGTTCTCTTATGTCCTGAGTTCTCACTGACCTTGAAATCCTAGGGCCAAAATGTTGGCTGTCCTTGAGCCCTTCTTTTTGTCTAATTTTTGATTTGCAAGTTTAAATTGTTAACCCTCCAGAAGAGAAGCATAGTGTTACTAGTACCCTACAAAATACTCATGCCTGTCTCCCAAGTGCTGGGATTATAGGCTTGTGCCACCATGTTCAATTTACAAAATTCTTATAATAACCTTGACCTTCCAGTCTGAAAATATGTCTCATAAATAAATCACAGGCTGTATGCAGAACACTATTGAATAATACAATCTTTGTCATCTATCTACATCTCTACCTATGTAAACCTGGTAAAGTATTTATTCTGAGTTTTAACATTTTTATTGTAGGATTTTATTCAGGAAATTCCACATATTATTTCAGCTTATGAATTCTTGAGTACAAATATTTAGTCTATAGTAATCACTTAAGAAAAGAGGCTTAAACACAAACTATAGCTCATCTTGCTTGTAAGCGCAAGAGAGGAGGAGGTGGCCAGCTGCAAAGCAAGGACAAAGGGACTGATTTTTAAAGGATCATCCACGTACAAACATTGAGTTAAGTATTTTCTATTCACCTTATCAAGTTAAACTCTAAATCTACCCTCCCAGGTAGAAGTATAAGCTATTCAAAAATTTTTGTAATTAGTGAAGCCCAGACAAACCTTAAAGCTCTTTGGAAATGGTGTGGAGCTATATGTTGTGGAATGGTTTAGAGGAATCTTGCTAACATTGGAGACTGATCACACCAGTGACTTCCAATTCTACCATATTACTTTCTGCTTGCTATAGTTAGGATTTTAGGGAATGGGATCTTCTTTCTGTTATGAGATGCTTTCAGATGGAAGTTATGTAGGAGGTAGGTAGTTTCAAGGGGAAATGGAATGCAGATACCTAAAAATTCACATTTGGAGTAGATTTAACCTTCAAGTGTGACAAGTATTGTTTGTGTTCACTGAATGTCAATACTCTGTTTAGGGACTCCGTAAAGTTTCAGTGTTTAGGTGTTCATAAAATGGAAGAGTGAAACCAAGAGCAGAGGTACTGCTCTTGGCGACCTCTGGGTTTCTAGGTTCCTTACACCTCTTGGCACATTAAGATTACTTCAGAAAGCATGTGTTTTCAAAACTGTGACCCTTTGTACTGTGAGCTTTTATAACTGCATCACCTTTTATCAAGTGATGAAAAGCAGGAGAAAATTAGAAAATCAATCTTGAGAGTGGCTGAGTAGGCTTCTTTATCTTCCTAAGGATTAGCTGTAGTCTCTGTTGTTGTTTTCCTTTTCAGAACAGTATCACCACTGTCAGCTGATGCAATTCCCAGAGGCTTTTGAAGACCCATTAGTAGAAAAACAATATCTATTTTTCTAGGATGCTTAAGTGGAAGGTCAGCATCTCTTGCTCAGGAAATTGAAAAACATTAATATATTAACTGTCTTATTTGACACAGTCATCTCAATCATTGGCTATAAATTTTCAGTGAAACATTCATAATACCTTCTAATTTTGCATATGCTAGGTACCTAGAAATGATATTCAATAATTACATGTACAATTCAGCTCTGAAGAGCTGGTTATAGCAGGATAAAATAAAGGCAAACTGAGATTTGGTGACCTAACTTAATTCAATTGGTTTTATCCAAGCACCCGGAAGGTTGAGGTAGGAGATCATTGTGAGTTTAAGAGCAGAGTGAG
Organism: Ctenomys sociabilis; assembly: GCA_004027165.1. Classification (NCBI taxonomy): domain Eukaryota; kingdom Metazoa; phylum Chordata; class Mammalia; order Rodentia; family Ctenomyidae; genus Ctenomys; species Ctenomys sociabilis. The sequence continues at coordinate 46,082 of PVKA01009688.1, read as the reverse complement.
CTGCAAAGTGAGATCAAGGCCAGCCTGAACTGCATAGCAAGAGCCTGTCTAAAAGGATAAAGCAAAGCCAAAATCAAAGTCAGTAATTTTTTATTGGTAATACGAATACCTCTTCTCTATTTTGTATTTTACAGAAAGGGAAAACTTTAGGAGTTTGGCATAAAGTACTTGGTGTCTCTATGCTCAGTGAATTTACATTCTAGTGCAAGTTATAGATATAAAAAAGGGATTAAGTAGACAAGACAATTTCAAAGATCTGCTTTGAAATCAGTGAAACAACACAGCCTGTTACAGTGATATTTGTTACAAATAATAAAATCTAAGTGGCTCCAACAATATGGATGTTATTGGTTTAGCTGCCAATAAAGAAGCACAGAAGGTTTTTGGCCAATTGATCCAAGGGATGAGCGGTGTCATCATTTGCCCACTTTGTCTCTGTTTTCTGATCTGTAGCCCACAGTGGAGGCTTCATCTTAGGGCTCAGAGTCTTCAGGGTTGGAGAAGACCTGACAGCATGCAGGGTCTCCTCCTTTGTTCATGTTTAACAGTTTCCATCTTGGCATCCTAGTAACAAGAACTAAGATGCATCAGTGTACGTCTTGTGATCATCCTTATATCGATGACCAAGGCCAGAATAAAATCTTTTGATTAATTCAGGCCACTTGGGAATCCCTCCCAGGGTGTCAGAGTGAGGCTTCATTGGAAATAGCACATAAAAAGAGATCTTCCTACTGTTAGTAAAGAGTGACTGGGAATTTATATTGCCCGATCAACTGAATGTGTTCTACCCAGAGTAACCAGGAGAAGGAGATACTTTATACTGAAGAGACAACATGAAAACGTAGAAAAGAATGATGATAGGAAGATAGGTGTGCAAATAGCTAGGGAAAGAGCTCATCATGCAAAACACAGGCACAGATGCCTAGATGGAAAGCAGTCACTATATAATCTACGAAGGCGGAGGTGTTGGTGTGACAGAGTGGAGTGCAGTGTCAGAGCCGTGGTGTCTTAGTTGCTTTCTTGTGGCTGGAACAAAATACTAACACCCAGAAGTTAAAAGAGAAAAGGTTTAATAATAGCTCACAGTTTGTAAAGGTTTCTGTCCATAGCAAATTGGATCCAGGGCAAGGCAGCATGGTAGAGGAGATGCCGCTCATGTTGTGGCAGACATTATTTCTTCTTTCTCATTTTTGTTCCGGCCAGTATAAAAATCTTTCTTGTTGGTACCATCCACACCAATGATGGGTCTTCTCTTTTCAGTAAACCTATAACCCATACCCAGAACTATGTTAAACCAATCACCAGACTACTTAACTATCACACACCTGTGATCTGGTATCACACACACGTGATCCAGTATCAATCACTTGTGATGCAATCATCTTCTACAAGCCTGACCTATGAGTAGATGAAGATTTAAGGGGACATGTAGATATAAGCTGTGATGGGTAGGTATCATTGAAGCATAGTATTAGGCCAGTTTGGACAAGCTGCAAATACATTTCCCAGAATTCCCTTCGCTATGTGGCTTCAGATTAGAGTGGGCCACAAGCAACATTTCTGTGAGATTTGAAAAGTCAAAGTAAAGCAGTAGCCTTGTTTGTATCCAGAAGGTTGGTGCAACACTGAGCTGCTGCTTTTCTGCCTCACCTTAGTGGTATAGACAGCAAACACATGAAATTCTTTTGGCTCTTGCTGAAATATTTTTTGTGGGTGTATGATATTGGGCTGTATGAGTGAGTGAGTGATTGTGTGTGTGTGTGTGTGTGTGTATACTGAATTGTTGAAGGGCATTGGTTTCTCCTGCAGCTACTACCCATATATTCTAACTCAAAGGTCTAGTAGTTGGTTTTATTTATTTATTTATTATTATTACTATTTTTTATTTTATTTTAGGGAAGGGTCCATAGGGTGTTCAGGGTCTCACTACTAGATCAGACTCATAGCGATCCGCCTATTTACAGCCTCCCAAGAGCTGGAATTACAGGCATGCACCACCACATCCAATCTCACTTGCTGGTTCAGCATGCCCTGGGAGTGGGGCTGGCACGGCAGGCCCAGGGATGGTAACCCTGGTTCCTTTGCCTACTTGTACATGCTTTAATTGGCTGAGTTATCTGGCCAGTCCTTAGTGGTTGGTTTTAAAAGGAAATTAGTTAGAAGAAATTTTTTAGTGTTTGCTCTCCTCCTCTGGTCTTTTCTTTCAGGTTACCTGACATTTGACTTCCAGCTGGGCATAGGATTTATCTTACATACATAATATAACCACTATCTACTATTTCTTAAGATCAAACTCCTATAACAAGTTTTGATTTGCTCTCCTCCTCCGGTCTTTTATTTCTGACATTTGACTTCCAGCTGGGCATAGGATTTATCTTACACACATAATATAACCACTATCTACTATTTCTTAAGATCAAACTCCTATAACAAGTTTTGATAAGAATTGACATAGAATTTAGAAGTGGTTCTGGATTCCCTAGAATTTGTTTTCTGATCTGATTAGCTCTAGAGGCATCTAATCCTGCTTTATGTAAAAGGGAAATGAAATTCACAATATAAAACAATTATTTAAATTATCACCTTTGGATGCTTAATGAAATCCCTGTAGGAGAAAACTCAATAGGAATTCCAACATTTGCTGTGATAGGGAATTTTATTAAAAACAAAGGCATGAAAACCAAATTCTAGTTCATTATCATCTCAATTTATTCTTGTTCTCCCCTACTTTATGCTTTCTTTTCCTTCTCTTTCAACTTGATATCAGATACAGACACAATATCCTTACTTAGACTCTTTTACTTGCTCTCATAATTGCTTATTGTCAAACCCTATGACAGCCCTTATTCTATATTACTTTTTTTTCTTATTCTATATTACTCATGGACAATCCTAATGGTTGCTGTGAGGCAGTTTGTGCTATAACTAAATAGGCTAGGACAAGGAATGTAGATTTCACTCTAATTGCATTAAGAACCTTTTGTATAGACTTAGCTAACTTGTGCTAAATTGAATACAACTGTAGAATAGTCATTGATGTAATCCAGGAGAGCAGTTCTATATCAGTGGTATAGGTGAGAAATGAGAATGACTTGGACAGCAGGGTAGCCATGTAACAAGAATGAGATGCATGGGGTTGACAGAGTCTTTTAACCAAGATGGCACTAAGGCAAAGAAGGAAGCCCCTGCCCCTCCCGAAGCTGAAGCCAAAGCAAAAGCTTTGAAGGCCAAGAAGGCCATGCTGAAGGGCGTCCACAGCAACAAAAAGAAAAAGATAAGAAAAAGAAAAAGATATGAATATCACCCCACTTCCCCCATCCCAAGACACTGCTGCTCTGGAAGCAGCCCAATATCCATGGAAGAGCACCCCCAGGAGAACAAGCTTGACCACTATGCCATCATCAAGTTCCCTTGACCACAGAGTGAGCTATAAAAAAATCGAGGACAACAGCACACTCATGTAAATTGTGGATATCAAAGCCAATAAGCACCAAGTCAAACAAGCTGTAAAGAAGTTCTACAAAATTGATGTTGCCAAGGTCAATACTCAAATCAGGCCTGATGGAGAGAAGAAGGCATGTGTTCAACTGGCTTCCAATAATGATACACTGGATGTTGCCAACAAAATTGGGATCATCTAAACTGAGTCCAGCTGGCTAATTCTAAATACATACTTAAAAAATGAAAAGAAGAAAAAAAAAATGAAAAGAAGAAAATGGATGGGGTTGAGGAGATAGCTCTTGTAGGGAGCCGAATAGCTGCGCCTGAAAGGTGATGCTGGCTTCTGCCTTCCACCCCCGCCTGAGGGTGAGTGCTCTCACCTTAAAGGCACAGGCGCACCATAAAGACGGCGCTGGCGCTGGCTTCCGCCTTCCACCCCCACCTGGGGGTGGATGGTCTCCGTAGCAAACAACTTCTCGTTTGGCTAAGGCTAGGAGTAGGGTGTTGCTTCCGTGTACCTGGACCTATCGGCTGTGCCCACGTGGCACTCCGGGGTTGGACGCCCACTGGTTCAAAGCCACGAGCGGGTTTCCCCTATGTTAGACTAAGATGGGAGATTAGAAGGAGGAAGCAAGAAAGCTAGCTAGCAGGGAAAGTAGATTGTATAGGGGTCCTGAATAAACCGTGGAAAGAAGAGCTGGTTGTCGCGTCTTCCTTGCCGGCCGAGGTTGCGCGCGACAAGCTCTGGGCACAGCACCTGCCTGCTAAATGTGAAGTCCTGAGTTTGAAAAAAAAGGATGGATCAATATATGACTTGAAGTAAGGCTGATTTGAGTAGCTAATGAGTGGAGATGTACATGATGAAGGAAAGAACAGAATCAAGAATGCCTGCTCTGGCTGGCCAGTTAGCTCAGAGGACTAAAGCACCTGCTTAGGCAGGGAGCAGTGGTTGGGGTTTGATCCTTGGCATGCGGTGCCGCCGCTCCCCCTTCCTTGGAGGGGTGGCGTGCTGAGACCATGATTGAGACTGGGCGTGGTCATTCCAGCACTTTGGGGGCTCAAAACAGGAGATTGAGATTACAGGTGTGCACCACCATGCCCAATTCCAACTGTTGTCTCAGTGTGCCCTGGGGGTGGGGCCAGCACAGCTTGTGGTGCAGGTGATTGAACCCTGGTCCCTGAGCTCTGCCTATGCAGGCACTTTCATCTGCTGAGCTATCTGGCTGGCCTTGCATTCTAAACTTTTATTTTAGATGTCACACTGCTTTAAGTTGCTTAACAGCTCTGGCCAGTCCTCTGCAAATGGGGATACTGTCATTGCTTCCAGGAAGTTCTATATAAGTTAAGTAAATTTAGCTGCCCATGGATGCTAGTTTGCATTTCCAAGGTAGCACTCTGCCTGCTACCTTGGAGCAGCTTCTATCCGGCAGGCAGCTCATTCTATATGCATAAAACATTCACTGTGTTATTTTCTTCTCTGACCTATTCCTAGTCAAAGGAAGACATCACAGATCTGACAGATAAAAGTCTGGAGCACACAGCTCCTGTTTAACCATCTTGTGCATAACTCCTATTCTTATATTAAGGATGTCATCTTTTGTCTGTTTCAAAACTGGCCCCTTTCTTCCTCCAGTATATTTCCCAAAGTAGACACAGCACACAAAGCTCTGCTTTTATTACCATAAACTTCAGTTGAATGTGATTCTGCAATATTATTAACCTGAAGATCTTACTTAGGGGATCTACATGTCATATGTATTTAGTCTCAGATGGACCCTTTGTTCCATCTGATCAAATCAGTTCTTGATTTGTTTCAATTTTATGATAGCAAGAATGGAAACATCCTGTTGTTTCAACCCTCTTATCGTCACAAGGTCTCGGTGACTAATAATCACTTTGAATTCACTGCCATCACACATTCTACTTCTACTAACTAACCCTGAAACATTTCCTTTCTTCTATGAAAGTGTTTCCCTCCATGCATAATTGTTTGTGCCACTTCATTCATTGCTTGGTGCCTGAACTCAAAAGTCTCTTCTGTGTGGGAATAGTGCTGTACAATTTATCATTTATTATTTGTGTTATTTTTTTGCTGCGCTCACTGACAACCTATCTACAAAAATTACCCCCCCAAATTTAAACAATTTTTTTTCTATTTTATTGATCAAGAATTTGGACCAAAAAAAAAAAAAAAAAAAAAAAAAAAGAATTTGGGAACTTGATGATTTGTGTCTTCCAAGGGTTTTGATAGAGGTCGCTTGGTGGTACACAGCAGGCAAGTGGGCTGGTCTGGAGGGACCCAAATGGCTTCCCTTGCAGGTCTACCACTTTGAAGATGGATGAATGGAAAGCTCCCCCATTCAGATAGATTCTCTCGCTGGAGCTCAGGACCCTAGGGTATTTAAGTAGCTCACCCAAAAGCTGAAAGGCTTCAACATCCTAACCTTAGCTTTTTCAGAATGTCAATTCTGTCTCATTCTATTGGTTAAGTAGTTCACTAAGGTCAGCCCAGATTCAGCAAGAAGGAAATTAGGCCTACATTTCAATATGAAGATCAGGAACATATTTGTAATTTTCATTAATGTATCATACTTTTCTTGCATATTTAATCTAAAATCATGTCAAGGGTAGGTAGAACGACAATTTAAAAAGGATTACTCTGTATCCTTGAATTCACCTTTACAGTACATATTTTATTATTTAGTTTTTAACTGTAGAGATCGGTATGCCTCCTATGTAATGTTATGTAAATAGCTATTGCAGCTAATTAATTATAGAGGAAGCTTACTTTGTCTACGATAATTATGACAGTGATGACAAAAACATTTGCAACTCCCACTGGTACTGTTCCAAGCTCCACTACTCAAGGGCTATAGCTGTGTGGCAGGCATAATGTTGTAAGTTTTATACAAGTTAGCTCCAATTGTATGAAAATTCTGCAAAGGAGAAATTGTCACCTTACTTAAAACATAGTGGGGTCCTGAAGAGTCAAATTAAATTTTAGTATAGTTGTATAGAATCAGATTGATGTCAAATTCTAACTCATTCACTAATCACCAGTGTGTGTTCTGAGAAGTTTCCTGAAATTGTTTGTGTCACAATTTCATCTGTACAAAACAGTGCTAATAATAAAATATAATAGACAAACGTATGTTCTAAAAGTAGTAACAAATAATTGATAATTGTCCATAAATATTAATGACTATTATTATCCCCTATGGTCACACAATTTAGTAAAACAGAAATGAGATACACAAGCTTAAAAATCATATGGTTTCTCTTATGAGAAACTCAAAGTGTAAATAAATCAAAGAGAAAATAGAAGGTAATAGGACCTTTGACATATGAGAGGGGGTTGAAGTGAGGGAGGGACAGGAAACACAAAAAGAAATAAGACCTCCCATGTACATGTACCAGCTACCCACAATGAATGCATTCACAATGTACTGCACACGTGTACTAATAAAGTAAAAAAAAAAAAGTTTGCTGAATTCTGAATGCTGAAACATCGAATGAAAGATAAAAGCCTCATAATACTCAATAAACCTGACTTGGCTTCTAAGAATAGATTTATAATAAATCTGCATCTCGTTGAACTTGCAGAGATAATTATCTATTTTTATTTTTTATTTTTTTTATTTTTATTTTTATTTTTTGGTGGAACTGGGAATTGAACTCAGGCCCTTGCACTTTCCAGGGAGTGCTTATTCCACTGAGCCATCTCCCTGGCCCCAGTTATCTATTTTTAAATGGAGTATAAAAACATATTAGCATAGAGTCATCTACTTGGTTGGGTTGGCTCAAAGCAGGAAGTACTGTTAGCCATTTGTGCCTCCTTGATCTATTAGTGTATTAACTCAATGAATATTTTGGGCCACCAGCCTTGTGCTAGGTATGAAACAACTGCTTGGCATTAGATGCTGAACAAACAAGTAGTAGCCAAGCATCCTTCAGGATGCTAACGATTTGCTTTAGTTCATTTTTTTTTACTACATATTTGCAGTACATAGTAATTAAGTTCCTCATGGTGAGTTGGTGCATGCACATAACACATTTTAATTCTTTTTTCATCTTTTTTTCTTCCTGCAATGACTGGTTTTATAGTGTAGCTTTGCCCTAGATTTGACATTTCATGCTTTATCTGTACAATGTTTATTTCTTATATGCCAGATAACTCAACTTACACTTGACTTTGGTGGTAAAAATGCAAAACATCCCTGAAAAATCAACCCTTACCTGAATTTCCAACCTAATAGCCTGCCATATCAGTTTTGGACTGTCCAGGCCCCACAGCTACATGAACCAATTCCTTAAAACCTGTGTTGGTGTCTGTCTCTGTCTCTGTCTCTGTCTCTGTCTCTGTCTCTGTCTCTGTCTCTGTCTCTCTCTCTCTCTCTCTCTCTCTATCTGTCACTCTGTCTGTCTCTCTCCTTATCTGTCCTTATCATCATCAGCTGTCTACCTAATATCATTTATTTCTATTTGTTCTGTTTTTCTGAAGAACCTGCCTAATACAATGGCCTTTTCTATAGAAAATTTATAAATACAAGTGAGATGCTTTAGAGAGTAGTAGATATTAATGGTTTCTTGTTCCCTCTGTGAAAGATAAGGATTTATTGGACTTTGGAATTCATAGCACTAAATTCCAGTAAGTCTATAAATTATGAATGCTGTTGGTATGCATCTCTTTATAAGGTTGCTGCTGGAGACCTGGTGGTTTACATTTAAACTTAGTGGCTGTGTTTAGTGTCTTGTCCCAAACCTTTAACTTTTGTAGTAGTCATATCTACTTTCACAAGACAGACCTATCCTGCCTGGTTCTGATACCATACTGAAAACTTCAAAAGAAAATCATAGGAAAGCATAGTCTGGTTTTATGAGTGTGTCCACTTCTTTCTCATGTCTTTAGGGGCCAAAAGTCTAGGATGGGCATGGAAGTGTGCATGTGTGTATGTGTGTCCAGGTCAGGGCCTTCTTCCTGACTCACTGACCTAAAGCAGTTTACAGTCTGGTTTGGAAGCACATTTGTTGCCTCAGACCTTGCCCACGCCTGGGTCAGGGGCTTGTTTTATTCTTCTCTCTGTCCTGACATGATGGAGAGAAAGAAAGGGGAAGCTCTCTGGTACCTCTATGAAGGTCCTACCCTCACGATCGCTGAAGGTTAACCACCTCCCACAGGCCCCACTTTTAATGCCATCACATTGGAGCATGGGGATTCAACACCTGAATTTGGTCAGAGCAGGGAATACACTTTAGTGTATAACACTGAATATGAACAAGTCACTTACTTAAATAAGAAGTTTGCTTTCTTAAAAATAAATGTATACATGCTTGATAGGGCAAAGAAAGAAAAAGAAGAAAAATTTGCTTGAAACTTAGGTGCAATTGCTTTGGAGAGAAATCTTTTCCTTTTACAAATGTGATCCCAGACACATGAAACCTCCCTGTGGTTGAACCCCTGTCAGCTAGTTGTGCATGTGGTGGAGGCAGAAGAGCACAAGGATAATACAGCTTACTTTTACTCCTTTTGATTCCATTTTTCATAGGCCAGGAGTTATGGATAAATGTGCATAGACTGCGAAATATTTCTGAAATACTCTAGGGTCCCCAATCTTGTCATGGTGATGACAGTGGTGAGGTGGGAGTCAGGACAGAGTCACTCACTGACCTAACGCAGTTTACAGTCTGGTTTGGAAGCACATTTGTTGTCTCAGACCTTGCCCACGCCTGGGTCAGGGGCTTGTTTTATTCAGAATCTTATGTTTCCTCTTTGAGGTCAAAAATGGAGATTCCAACAACTGAAAACAAATTGTTTAATTGTATAAATCCTCATACCTCATATATTGTAAGCAGCAAAGATACTTTCCCATGAGAAACCTTGCAAAATGAATAAGGAACAGAGGCCTTATGACTCCTATTACTTCTTTATAATCAGACTCTGAAATAAAAGAAAAACGTAGAATCTTTTTAGCAGCAATGGAGTGGATTAAAATATCTTGTGCCCACTGCAGCAGCCCTGGGTGAGTTGGGAGAGCAGCCGCTTGCCTGTCAGATGTCTAATTACTACCCTCCCAACCACGTCAGTAGTAGGGAGCCATAGAGACCATATTGTTGGCCATATGTTGGAAAGCTACTAAACAAAACCCCTATCCAACAAGATGACAGGTCTACAGCAGCAGCTGAAGGTTCCGTGACTTGCGTTTTCTAACACATCATCCCAACTGTAGCTTAAGAAATTTTTTTTTTGCTCTCAGTGGCACAGACTGACGACTCTTTGTCAAGGCCTGAGATACTGATGCTACACTTCATTGCTATTTGCAAAGAAAGTGAGTTTCTCAGTAGGACTGGATTTCAGCTGTTGACAAGGTAGAGTTGGGTCCAACATGTAATGTTAGGTTACAAAAACCTCCCGGTCAGCATGTTCTTCTCTGAAGTGTGCAGTATGCTCAGAGAATTCAGGTCAGAGACAAATGCTATTTTGCCCGTTTGCAAATCCACAGGCACACTTTTCTGGAGTTAATTATTCCACGTCCAACAGAACGAAGATCTCTTTTTCCCTTTCCCTCATTTCTTATGTTTCCTTATTATTCTTCCCTTGGTAGGCATAGATTATTTTACAAAAAAATTTATATTTTCCTCTATTAACTTCAAGAGAAGGGAATTGACACCTAGTTGACCCCAATTTTCCCGCATCTGTAACTACTACTCCTAGGGGACACTGCTTCTGTCTTTCTTCTAGACTTCTAAGGGGAATGGGTGGTCCTGCCCTTGAGAGAGAACATAAACCTGGGCAAAATGAAAAACCAAACCAAACAAAACAAAACTGTCAGCTAAAGATTTTTTAGGGCTTGTTGCACAAATTGCCATTAAGTATTTTCTGCAAAGGACTCTACTGTCAATTATGATTAGGAAATGTAGAATTAAATCAACTCGAATAAATTGTTTTTTTTCACTACAAGGCTTCTTTAGTGCTTATTGTGCTTAAGCACATTGTAAATTTTTGTGAATTTGGTCTAGCATACAGATTTCCCCCAATCTGGTATACTACCATGTCTTTTCTTTTGCAGTAGAATTTGTGGGATGGGGCTGGGGAGATAGCTCGATAGAATAAGCACTTGCCCGTCAAGTACAAGGCCCTGAGTTCAATCCTTGGTACCACACACACACACAGACACACACACACACACACACACACACACACACACACAAAAGAATTTGTGGGAACATAGTTTGGAGATTACTGGAACAACTTCTTCTCCAGTACCTGTATTGACTTGCTTAATTTGCTTCATGTAACAGAATTTCAAAGATTATTTGTTAACCAATGTGTACGGTCTATGAGAGTGCTGTTGCTCAGCAAAATTATGAAATATAGATAAAGGCTTGCTTTGAAGGCATTATGCGCTAACATGTACTGACAAATATTTAGGATACAAAATATTTTAGTGATGAAGAGTTGACAGTGCTTCCATAGGTAGCTTTCTGCATCAGATTGTAATTTTTATGTGGATATGATATTTAAATTTTCTTTTTCTAGTCTGTGAGTAGACCTTCATGCCTCCTGAGTTGTAGCTGTTTTTAGAACTTTTTCAAATATCCTTCACAGTATGTCAGATTAAAACAACATTTGTTTTACTTATAGCAGGTTTAGCATAAGTGCTAAAACTTAGCAGCAACCAAAATGTCCTTCAGTAGGTGCACGAATGAACTGTTGAGCAAGTATCCAAATAGGAAGTTATTCAGTGATAGAGAGAAATGAGCTGTCAAAGCCAGGAAAGGACATAAGGGAAATTTATATGCATGTTGTTAGACGAGAGCAGTCAGCCTGAAACATCTACAGATTGTGTGAGTTGAACTGTGTGAAATTCCAGAAAAGGTACAATTATGGAGACACTAAAAGACTAATCTCTACCAGTTGGGTGGGGGAAGGATGACTAGGTAGACAGAAATTTGTCAGTGGAACTTCTTTATTGCATATGAGACCGCAATGGTAGATACATGGCACTGTACACTTGTCAAAACCCAAAGACACCATTAAGAGTGAACCTTAACAACAGTGTCTCTACACGGGCTCTTCAACTGTAACACACGAACAATACCAATACAAAATGTTAATAATAGTAGAAACTATATGTGCTGGGAGGAGGTGAAGGGGAATGAGAGAACTCTTAAGAAATCCAATTTTGAATTTAATTTTTGTGTGGGAAAATGGATAGTGTGTTGAAAAGCTCAAACTCTGTTTACAATTCTGAGATAATCCTGATACTGAGTTTAAAGCAAAATGAGATATTTTTCTGATAAAAGGTAAAGAAACTTACTACAGTCTTCAATAAAGGAGTAAAGCCATTATTCTGATGAAGAGGGAAAATGGATACAGTTTTTTAACAGAGAGCTAATTGCCGAGCGTGTATTTTACCTAAACTAGAGGATTCTATTTTTATGTAGCAGTACTGAGGATTGAACCCAGGGCCTTGTTGCCACCAAATCAGGCAGAGCATCTTTTTATGTGTATTTCCTTACAGTTACAATAGTACATATATAAGTTGCAGATCACTCTTAATGGTTTGTAAAGCTGGAAAACAAAGTGTATACTTGCTAGAGCCCACCACAAACTGAATTTGTTCCTCCATTCTCAGCCACCTAGATTTGTGGGTTTGCCATAACCACAGATGGAATTCCACAGGGCTTGCCTAGTCCTATAAAATAAAGTCCCAAATATAAGCATGATTTATTTAAAATAATTTTTTTTTGTCTTTAATACAGGGTCTACAGGGTCTTACTACACAGATTGGACTCACAATGATCCTTCTGTTTTCAGCCTCCCAAGTGCTGGGATTACTGGTGTGCGCCATCATGCCCAGTCTTAATCACCCTCTCAGTGTACCCCAGGGGTAGGGCTGGCATGGCAGGCCTGAAACCGAACCCTGGCCCCTGAATCTTGCCTATGCAGGGGCCTTAATCCGCTGAGCTATCTGGTTGGCCCTAAGCATGATTTATTTAAAGGAATATTTCTTTGACATGAGCTCTCTTGTTTGCTTGAGTTTTTCCTTTTCTTTAGAACTTTAGGCATCAAGATTGGATTACTTTAAATTAAACAAAGTTTGGTTAGGGCCTAGAAAATTTCAATTACATACAAGTGGCCTGTTAACAAGTATTTTATTAGTTTTCAAAGAAAGAAAATCATTTAGGTCTTGTCATATGAAGTAGAAATAATTTCTTTCATGACTCGCATTTAGGACCCATCACTCTAATTTCAATATCTTTTATTGACAGAACAGAACAGAAGGCATTCTTGTTCTTTGTTCTAAACAGCTGATCTCAACTCTCTGTGGATACAGTCAGCTAATTAGGCAGTTAAAGAAAACTATTAGTAACTCCTCAAGATCCTTCGGCTCAGTCACTCAGCAAGATTTTATTTATTTATTTATTTATTTATTTATTTATTTATTTATTTATTTATTTCAGCAACATTTATTTTACACCATTGGTAAGCACAGCATCTTAGTTCTTAACAGGGATAAAAAGCAATACACGTAGTTCCTGCCTGTGAGGATTTTTCAGCTGGGTAACTGCTAAAACCACACACATGAAAGCAACTAGATTCTTAAAAATATTTAAATAAAAAAATTAAATGACTTTAAAGAAATTTAAGAGAAATTTGTAAATTTATGCTGTTCTTATTTTCAGCTTATTAATATGAATGATTTTTTCAATTAATAAAATTTAAATATTTTCAAGTTTAAATAGGACAATCATTCCCTTCTGTTATATTCAAAAAGTGGTTTTTGACACTATGGCGGTTGGAGGGACAGTGGTGCACACATGTCCTGCAGGAGAGAGCTGGATTCTCATTTCAGGTCACCATCAGAAAAACTAAGTTTGGCATACAGTAAGGATCAGGAGATCTGATCCTGATTGCAGAACTGTCCTTGATTACAGAGTCTTAGGTTGTGTCTCCTACTTCATCCTTCCAGACCACCCCGAAGACCTGTAATATTCCACTTGGGAAATTACTTGCAGTTCTTGGAAAGGAAAGAAGGAAGATTATTGGTTGGAATAGAAACAGGGTTGAATGAGTTCCAGAAAGCAGGGTTCTCAGACTCGTGGACAGCAATCTGCAGAAGAAGACAACTTTAAAAAGACATCCTGAAGCAATATGCAGAGAAGTAAGATGAGAGGGGCCTCCTCAGGAAAGAAGGCCGCTGGTCCACAGCCAAAGAATCTTGAGCCAGCTCTTCCCGGAAGATGGGGTGGTCGCTCTGTGGAGAGCTCTCTTTCAGGATCTGTGAGGAAGACAAGAAAGAACAAGCAGAAGGCTCCTGGGAATGGAGATGGTGGCAGCACCAGTCAAGCACCCCAGCCGCCTTGGAAGAAAAGGGCCCGGGCGGACCCCACCATTGAAAGTGAGGAAACATTTAAGAATAGGGTGGAAGTTAAAGTGAAGATTCCTGAAGAATTAAAACCATGGCTTATGGAGGACTGGGACTTAGTGACCAGGCAGAAGCAGCTCTTTCAACTTCCTGCTAAGAAAAATGTAGATGCCATTCTGGAAGAGTATGCTAATTGTAGGAAATCACAGGGAAATGTTGATAATAAGGAATATGCAGTTAATGAAGTTATGGCAGGAATAAAAGAGTATTTCAATGTGATGTTGGGCACTCAGCTGCTCTACAAATTTGAGAGGCCCCAGTATGCTGAAATGCTCTTGGCTCACCCTGATGCACCAATGTCCCAGATTTATGGAGCACCACACCTATTGAGATTATTTGTGAGAATAGGAGCAATGTTGGCCTATCCACCCCTTGATGAGAAGAGCCTTGCACTATTGTTGGGCTATTTGCATGATTTCCTAAAGTATCTGGCAAAGAATTCTGCATCACTGTTTAGTGCCAGTGAATGCAAAGTGGCTTCTGCTGACTACCATTGCAAAGCCCTGTGAGGGTCTACCGACCTCTCACCACTGATGTCTGGTATCTGTAAACACTTTCTGTTCTTAGTCTTTTACTTGTATAATTGATGTTCTTTAAAATTGTCAACATATAACAGGGTTTATGTTTCAGCTTGTTTTCTGTTCTATTTTAAACAGAAAATAAAAGGAGTATAAACTCCTTTCCTCATTTCAAAGTTGCTACCTGTGTATGCAGTAATTAGACAAAAAACATTCAGTAGACCATTTTATTGCCTAGTTGACAACATTGCTTAAATGCTGGTGGTTCTATCCCTTTGACACTACACAATTTTCTAATATGTGTTAAATGCTATGTGACAAAATGCCCTGATTCCTAGTGCCAAAGGTCCGACTTAATGTATATATCTGAAAACCCATACATTTGTGCTTTTTTTTTTTTTTTTATGGTGCTTGAATGAAGTAAAATAGCCCATCCTCTGCAAATCCACCTATGTTGTTTCTTAGGCATTCTATGGCTCAAATTATTGAAGGATGGTGGTTTGTTTCATGGTTTTGCTCAAATTGTTGAAGGGTGGTGATTTGTTTCTTGGTTTTTGTATTTGAGTCTAATGCATGTTCTAACATGATAGAGGCAATGCATTATTGTGTAGACACAGTTTTCTGGCAAAGTTTATATTTTAGGAATTGTATTTCAGATCTTAAATAAAATTTGTTTCTAAATTTCAAAGCAAAAAAAAGTGATTTTTATCTTTTTGGAGGGGTCAAATAAAGGTCTTTAGGGACACTTTAATAATAATAATAATAATAATTTTTCCAACTCTTCATTTATAAATCACTTTCACAAATAAGCAGGGGGTTATGGTCTGTGCAACACAACCCAAGCACCTTGTTACAGAGCTCAAGAAGCACACTGGATTCAAGTCCAGTCCGGGGCCAGCCATGGCAGTGACCTTTGAGATGGTCAAACCCAAAGTTCTGTCCATCAAAGATGATATGGATCACCTGAACCTGGGACATGCTCTCTCTGAGGAGTCTGAATGTGAGACATGATGGAATTGTAAATGCTAGTGATAAAAGTAGAGACTGAAAACATTTACTTTTATTAACTTGTTCTCTCCAGATTGTCAAAGGTGTGGAATAGTCACAAGTCAGATACTCAAATTATGAAATTCTGCTCCAAAATTCATTCGATTAGATGAGCTGGAGAGCTGTAGATTTTTATGTCTGTTTTTTTCTTAATCAAGTTCAAAAGTAAGAATATGAAAACATATGACCCTATATTAATGCTTATCCTCCTTTCCCCTATAAACTTACATTCTTTTACCTCAAAGCCTAAAGAAGCTCACATTCTAAGGAAAATTTGAGCATTTCTATTTAAGTTGCCAGGACTTGGCAACCTCTACCTTCTCAAACAAAAAATCCAACCTCTCAAGTCTGCTCTAACAATATTCCTCTGTCGCCACTACATGGCAAGATCTAGGTGCACCCTGGCTGCTGTCTATCCTGATCTCTTCCTTGCACTTCCACTGTCCTGCCAACCTTGACATTCATCCTTCAGTTTTTGTGCTTTCCTGGTCCTTGAAATTTTGTTTCACAGCATTCTCTAAGTACTGTTCCTAGGTCTCCAGAACACCACGTTAACTACTTTGTTTTACATTTTTTTTTTCCAAAACTTGGGGATTGAACTCAGGCCCTTGCGCTTGCCAGGCAAGTGCTTATTCTACTGAGCGATCTATCTCTTGGCCCCTAGATTTTGAGCAGGATTTCTTTTTTTGGGCAGTCTGCATTTGCATAAGCAGGTGCTTAAACAACTGAGCTAACAGGCAGCCCCTCCTTTTCATTTTAGGGAAGGGTCTACAGAGTGTTCAGGTCTTACAACTAGATTGGACTCATAGTGATCCTCCTGTTCACATTCTCCAAAGAGCTGGGACTACAGGTGCACGCCACCATGTCCAGTCTCAACTGCAGACTCAGTGTGCCCTGGGGGGCAGGGCCCACATGACAGGCCCACAGATTGAATCTCTGGCCCTTGTGCCTGCTTGCAGGTGCTTTAATCTGCTGAGCTATTTGGCCAGCCCTAGATTTCTTTTTGAAACAGTCCTCTTAACTGGGTGTGATGGTGCATGCCTGTAAACCCAGAACTCAGGAAGCTCAGGCAGGAGGACTGCTGAGCTTTCAAGGTCAGCCTGGGATACACAGTGTACTCAAGGTTAGCCTAAACTACACATTGAGACTCTGTCTCAAAAACAAACAAACAAGCATTAAACAACAACAAAAAACCCAACAGTCTTCTACTAGGTCAACTTGTCCTAGGCTATGACTGCCCCCATGGGTGCTAGTACTTCCATTAGACTTACTTAGGCTATAAAACCAAATAGTTCCCTGGAAGAGCTGAACAGTAAAGATGAATAGTTGAATGCTGAGAAAGGCAGAGACATTATTTATTTCAGTGTAATCCACTACTTATTACGGGACCTAGGGTAAGTTGCACTTTTTTAAAGTGTATTTAGAACAGGGTGTACAGTCTCACTATAAACATCAGACTCACAGTGATCCTCCTGTTTTCAACCTCCCAAGCACTGGGATTACAGGTGTGCTCAGTCTCAATTGCCATCTCAGTGCAACCCTGGGGTAGTGCAGGCATGGTACACAGGGTTTGAAGTCTCTGTTCCTGCCTAAGCAGGTGCTTTAGTCCACTGAGCTATCTAGCCAGCCCTAGAAGTTTTACCTCTAAACTAGGGTACATTTCTGATTATTTCTGAGATGTAATTTTTAATGTGTAGAGAAGAATGATTTCCTCATATGATTGTGATTAGGATTAAATAAGAGATAATAATTTATGTATTTAGTATGATATATCTCAGGTAGATAATATGATTGAAATATTTTAATTAAGGATTATGACTTATGAGAAAATAAGAGCAAAAGAAGGGGACATACTAATTATTTTAAGGGGAAATTTAGAGAAACAAGGTTAAAACAAATGGGCTAGGACTCAAACTCAACTTCCTGTACATGCTGGGAGGTAGTACCTTGCATGACAAAATGAACACTGGAGGGGAACATAGCCAGGATGGAGCCTGTAATCTGTTCTTGTTAAAACAGGTGGGAGGTGTGGAAAACCTAGCAAATATCTGTAAAGCATCTTTTAAAAATGATTTTTCTGAGCTAAATGTCAGTAAGAACTGTGAACTTCTATACAGGCAAAATTTAGCTTTAAGGAGGAGTTTTCAGAAAGAAGAGCTGCCTGTATGCTTGCCTGATAAAGAAACAGAGAAAAAGTAGTAGAATGTGATTATGGATCACATTTAACAAATTAAAACACAGGTTGCCATGTAAGCCCCGGGAGGACCAACTTGATGGTGGTCTCTTGTAGAAGGAATATGGGGGAGGTAAGTGAGGTGAAATGCATGCTTCATCTGTAGGTCAGTGTGTGTATCACATCTGTGTTCCAGGCATTCTGCTCATCTCTGGGGGATGTGTGCTGGAGTCGAAGACTGAGCCCTGCCTTTTGGAAGTGTAGTCTATGGTACAAATGAAACAGAAGCGTGATGCTATTAAACTGTGCAAACAGTGCTCTAGAAAGATGAAAGGTATGTAATATTGGAGGAGGGAAAGATAATTCTGGGTTGGTAACCAGGAAATGAAGTGGCATTTAAACAGAACTTTAAGGTATTTTGACACTAAGATCAGTATTAGTGTCAAAATGGGCTAGGACTCAAACTCAACTTCCTGTACATGCTGGGAGGTAGTATTAGCAGTTTAATAAAATGTAGGTTTATTTCTTGTCAAAACTGTTCAGACAGGTTGTCTGATGGTGGTTGTTGGCTGCTCTGGCTCAGGATCCAGGCACTTTTCTTTTCCCTCCCAGTATAGGCCTGTACTGGGCTGACAGACCCATCTACAACTTTTAGCCTGATTTTGCTTTTTTTGAAAGGCTTCAGAGTCTCTTGCTTCAAGCCAGTGTATCCAGACTAAAAGATTATGGAGGATCCCCTGGGAGACAGGAAGTGACAAGCTACACTTCCACCCATATTCCACTGTCTAGAATTCAATTACATGGCTCTTCTAGAAGTCGATAAGACTGGGAAATATAGGCCAAGACTGAACCCAGGACTGAGAAGGAAAAAGGTTTTATATTAGGTCAGCCTGTTTTTTTTAAATTTTATTTTTTAACTCATTATTAACTTTATTGAAAATCAATAATTATATAAAATTAAATAAAAATTAATTGTAGACAAATATTGAAATGTGAAAGATACGAGTAAATTTTAGAAGGCATCTTGTGACTTTTTTTTTGTTTGGTGGAACTGGGGATTGAACTCAGGCCTTTGCATTTGCCAGGGAAGTGCTTATTCTACCGAGCCATCTTTCTGGCCCTATGAGTGAATTTTAGAGAAATATTGCTCAAATGAATACATAACATGAGATTAATAATAGTTTACACATTGTAAAAAGTTATTTACAAACCTAAATGACTATAACAATAAAAATTGTCTAAAATAAAAATGAAGAAGAGGGCCAGGGCATAAGCACCTGCCTGGCAAGTGTAAAGGTCTTGAGTCCGATCCCTGGTACTGAAAAGAAAAATGAGGAAGAAGGAATTTACAGATCAGTCATATTATAGTTCACTCTGTGCCAAAATCAAGAAACATAGGCAATAAATACTTAAAGACTTAACATTTCTGAATTTAGTTAAAATTATAGCACCACATTTCCAAGAAAAATGAACCTTTTGCATAAGAATCATACCAAGATACACAAAAATGAAATTGTCCAAAGCTAATAATAAAGAAAAAATTATTAAAACATATACATAGAGAAAAATATTACCCATGGAAGAATAAAATTAAATAGCATCTTATTGCACATTAGGAAAAAAAGAGCAAATGGGTAAGCAACTAGACTTATTTATTCAAAGGGCTGAAAAAGAGAAAAAAGATCTGTCCTCACTGAATTTTATATTTAGCAAACATACTTTTGAAAACTAAAAACAAAATATTTTCCAGTTATACAAACTCAAAATATTCTAGTACCTCCAGATGTAGCATATAGAAAATAACAAAGTCCCTACTCCAGAAGGCAAAGTTGCTGCATGGTCTTGGATAAAGAATAAAGAGCTCTCAAAGTGGTAGTTGTGCAGACTGCATAACTGTAGTTTGAAAGACTGCTGTTGTATACCTCTTATTCTCCTGTGTTCAGTTGTTTTCCCTATTTGGTGGGTTCTTTCCATTCTCATTCATGGAGTTGTGGTCATTTTATATTCCCTCTCTAGAATATCTTTTAGTACTTTGTGTAGGGTTGGCTTTGTCATTATGAAATTCTTTAGTAGTTATTTGATATGGAAGTATTTCATTTCTCCATTAAACTTGAAAGAAAGAGAGTTTTGCAGGGTATATCAATCTGGGTTGGAATTTGTTTTCTTGCAAGACTTGTAATACTTGTAATACCTTATTCCATTCTCTTCTTGACTTGATGGTTTGTGAAGAGAAATCTGCCCATTATTCTGATGGGCTTTCCTTTAAATGTGATCTGTTTCTTTCCTCTAGTGGCTTTTAGTATACTGTTCCTGTGCTGAATTTCTGGGATCTTATTATAAGTTTGAGTGTGTTTTTATTTGGGTTGATGTTATTTGGAGTTGTATATACTTTAATTTCCTGAATGTCAGATTGTTTCCCCATATTTGGGAAGCTTTCTGCTATTACTTCAGTTCATATTCTTTTTATATCATTTGTATTGACTTCTTCTTTCTCATTGATGCATATTAGTCTTATGTTGTTCATCTTTGCAATGTCTTTCAGATGTTGAATTATTTTTTCCTGCACCATAGTTTTTTTTTTTTTTAAATGTATTTAGGACAGGGTGTACAGGATCTCACTATGTAGATAGTGATCCTACAGTTTTCAGCCTTCCAAGCATTGGGATTACAGGTGTGAATCACCATGCCCAGTCTCAATCACTGTCTCAGTGTGCTCCAGGGGCAGGTGCTTTACTCCACTGAGCTATTTGACCAGTCCTTTTTAATAGTTGAGAAGGATTTTATTTTATTTTTTTTTGGGGGGGGAGCAGGCTCAGGCTTCTTTAAGGGCAGGTGTGGAGTGGCATTGTGGAGCTGGGGATCGGACTGTGGTATTACAAGCCTGACTGCATTTGCCCATATAGGCACTTAAGCAACTGAGCTAACCAGCAATTCCCCCCACCACAGTTGTTTTTAAGAGATATTTTCTTACCCTTTTACTAGCTGCAATGGTGTATTAAAGGTCTGAATGTCTGTTTAGATATATGTAATGACCATGGTTGTCATAGAGAATTTGAACCCATCCATAATGTATTTTGATTCCTTTTTTTTTTAAAACCTCAATTCCTTTTCCTCCCTTTAATCCCTCTTGCCTTCCCTTCCTATTTACAAAGTTTTGTTTCCATCTTATCCTTTTTTAAAAAACATTTTTTCTTTTCTTTTCTGTCCTATCTCCTTTCTCCCACTGTAGTTATTTCTTTTAGAAAAATTTCTTTGTATCTCATAATATCTATTATACAGTTGGTACTTATTTACTCCTTCAGTCCTCACACCAGGGAGACAATGTGAGTCCAATTTATTTCACTTATGAATATGGTGTCAAGTTGCATTCAAACATTATACCACAGTGATGTACGTGCACTCATCTGTATAGCAGCATGGTGTGTAATGGCTAGATCTTGGAAACAATTCAAATGCTCACCAAATGAGGAATAAAGATTTTTGGAAAATATGTAATGGGGTACTATTCTGCCATAAAGAAGGATAAATTTGAGACATTTCTGGGACAGAGTTCTTTTTATTTTGGGTGAAAGAGGGATTGAATTCATGCCCTTGTGCTTGCCAGGGAAGCACTTATTCTACTGAGCCATCTCGCTGGCCCCAGGGACAAAGTTCTTGCCTCTCCAGTCAATTTTCCTTCTGAAGGGTTGAGGAGAGGGAGCAGAATGAATTTTGTCTATAGATTTTCAGTGAGTCACATTCTTTTTAGTTTCTAGTCTTTTGTTTGTTTCTGCTTGGATTTTTGATATGGACCTTTGTTCATTATTTCTTCCTTCAACATGCTGCTAGCAGTGGGTTTGGCTTATTGAACAAATCTTGTCAACTACAAGTTTTTTGCATAGCCTGAGAGCTCAGAATGGTTTTTATATTTTTAGATTACATCTTAAAGTTGAAAATGATACTATTTTATAATGTCTTAAAATTATATAAAATTAAAAGTTCCATGCCCTAACAAAGTTTTGCTGGGATGTAGTCATTTTAATTTGTGTATGTATTGTCTATAGTTGCCTTCATGACAGAATTGAGGATTAACAAAGGAAACTTACATAATATCCTGTATGTTGCCACTTGACCCACAAAATCTGAAACAGTTCCTATCTGGCTTTACAAAATGTCTGCTAACTCTGATGTGAGGTTAAGTGCTCTTTTATTCTCTCTATCAGCAGTGTATCTTAATCTGCTTTGTGCCATTTTTGAATTGACTGAAATCACTTTATCAATGACTCTTTTTATTGCCTTTTTCATTGTAAGCTTATTCTCTCTTTCTTCTTTTGCTAATATTTTTACAAGATAATTCCATAACAAAGTGTGTTGAGTATGTAGTATGTCCAGATTAGTAGTCTCTCTGTTTCACCCAATGTTTGCAAGCAGAAAGCAGCTGGTTTGCTCTGCCCATGCTAGGTCATAAACCAATCAGAGTTTTATCCTTTGTGGAGTGAGTTTAGGGTTATGAGGTCTTCAATGATTGGGGTATTCTAGCTCATCAGAGACTTAGCCTTTATTTCTAGGGTGAGATGTTGGGGTGAGGTAAAGGTCATGGGTCTTCCCACCAATGCATATAAGCTGGTCCTCAAAAATAACTGTTTGGTACCTGCAAAGATTTTGGAAAAGGCAATTTCCAGGAAGTGGATAGTCATTTCTATAACTGCCAACCATGCCACATTAGCCACTCAATGGCCTTGTCCCTGCCCATATCCCATTCACTATCCCTAAAAATGGGATTTTGAACTTTGTCAAATGCTTTTTCTGCATATACTGATGTGATTATATGATATTTGTGATTGGTTCTGTTAATGTATAATTATTTACCCAAGTATGTTGAACTATCCTTGCATTCTTGGAATGAATCGTACCTGATATTGGTGTATAATTTTCTTGATGATTTGCTGCATTGTGCTTGCCAATTTCTTACTGAGGAGTTTTTAATCTATGCTTATGAATGAGGTTGGTCTGTAGCTGTCTCTTTGGGTTGGCCCATCCTCTGGTTTTATTTTTTATTTATTTATTTTACATGGAAGAAATGTTTCTATATTTTATTTTTTTAATAATTTTATTGAGAAACAAATATCATTGAGACAGTTTCACAACTGATTATGGACACATTTTCTTTCATTTTTGTTTGTACTTTTTATTATTATTTTTAAAGAGTACAAAATAGTGATAGAAGAAAATAGCATTATACATAATACAGGATCTCACTAAACAAAATAACAGGAATCCAACAGTGGTTGCTGTATTACATGATGCTATGTGAAAATTAGTTTTTTAGATTACCAGATATAAACATAAAAGTTTTTTTTTTTTGAAAAAAACAATAATGGGGCTGGGGAGCTGGCTCAGTGGAATAAGCACTTCCCTGGCAAGTACAAGGGCCTGAGTTCAATCCCTGGTTCCACCAAAAACAAACAAGCAAACAAACAAACAAACCCTAAGAAATTATAAGAAATTCAAGAGAGGAAAAAAATTAGAGTAAGCACAAAAATTTTAAGCATTAACTACTCCGTTTTTTTCTTTTTTAATATTCATATAATTAGAATTCTTAAAGTAGAAAGGAGTAGGCAATAAATATTTAAAGATTTAAAATTTCTGAATTTAGTTCAAATTATAATACCACATTTCCAAGAAAAATGAACCATTTGTATAAGAAATTTAAATAAAATCATACCAAGATACACAAAAATGAAATTGTCCAAAACTTATTATAAAGAAAAAAATGGTTAAAGCACATACATAAAAATATTAGTTATGGAAGAACAAAATTAAATAGCATCTTATTCCACAGTAGAAAGGAAAAAAAAAGGATCAAATGTGTAAGAAACTAGATCAATTAAAGGACTGACAGAAAAAAATGATCTATCCTCTTTGAATTTTGTACTTAGCTGACATACCTTTGAAAACTAAAAGTAAAATATTTTCTAGTTTGATGTAGCATATGGGAAATAACAAAGAGCATAATTCAAAAGGCAAGAGAAGTTGCAGTATGCTCCTGGATGAACAATAAAGAGCTCTCAAAGTGATAGTTATGCAGGACTATATAAAATATATTAGATGAACCCTTATTTAAAAGATCATTGAAGATTTCTATGAAACAGTACCAATCTTATGCCGGGTTATACATGTATTTTTTCATATATGTATGTTTGTATAAAGGACAGAGAAGAAGTAATATAAAGTCAACAGAAAATGGAAATATACTTTTTAAAGTTTCTATTACTAGGAGAAGATACCAAATGATGTCTTCTAGATAAATTGTAATTCAAAGATATAGTATAAATCTTAAAACAAAAATTAAGATTAAGCAATATTCAGAAAATTAAATACTAGTTAATTAAAAATTAAATGTTTCAAAACAATTGAATTAAGAAAAAGTTTTCATGATAGTAAAGAAGTACTAAGAATAAAACATAAGATAAGTACTGGAATGACAAGTAAATGACCATCATTTCTGACAGTTTGGGGATAGGATATTGCACAAAGTTGTAGTGTGTTGTGGACATGGATAATGACCATTACTCTTACTGGTGGCCAGGTGTCAATTGTGGGACTGAGCTACAGCTATTTCCTTGAAATCCCCCTGTAGACCCATATGGAATCATGACCCATAGGGTGCAAGAGATGTCTATTTGTAGAGTGTGCTGATGGAAATATTTTGCTGCTGTACACAAAAGAATAAATGAAAGACTACTATTTTATACCTCTTATTCTCCTGTTTAATTGTCCTATTTGATGGGTTATTTCTGTTCTCATGCATGTCGTTGTGATCATTTTGCTCCCTCTCTGGAATAAGTCTGTGTAGGCTTGGCTTTGTCATCATGAAATCCCTTAGTTGTTCTTTGTCATGGAAGTATTTTATTTCTCCATTATACTTTAAAGAGAGTTTTGCAGGGTATATCAGTCTGGGTTGGAATTTGTTTTCTTGCAAGACTTGAAGTACTTTGTTCCATGTTCTTCTTGATTTGATGGTTTGTGAAGAGAAATCACATTATTCTGATGGGTTTTCCTTTAAGTGTGATGTTTCTTTTCTTTTTTCTGTCAATACAAGTTTTTTAATCAACAATCTGAGGAAGAAGCTGTAAAATTACATTCATTATAGGAAAGTCCTGTTTGCTTTATCATTTTGAGAAATAAATAATTTGAAATAGAGCTTGAGGAAATTTATAATGAAAGATAAGGACAAATACCAGAAACCTGAGTGTGAGTGACAGCATTACTGATAAAACTTCTCAGTCTCACTGTATCTTTTGCACATTTGTTTATGGGAGCTTAGCTAAGAATATTTAATTTATCAAAATAAAGTTATCTTTCTGAAAGGATTTTATAAATAGCACTGAGACCATATTCTCTAAGATGAACTCCTGCACAAACATGATTAAGAATTTATATTATAATTTTCCAACTATATTATAATCTTGCCAGTGAAGTCATAATCTTATAATTTCTATTAACCAGTGACTGTGCCAGAATACAAAAAATGATCAGTGTGATTGTGAATAATGTATGTATTAGGAGAATTGCTGAATTAATTGTGCAGAGAAGTTTCTAATTCTGTCTCTGTTTGTTTTCTTTAGCGGCTTTTAGTATACTGTTCCTATGATGAATTTCTGGGATCTTGATTATTATATGTCTTGGAGTGGTTTTAATTGGGTTGATGTTATTTGGAGTTCTATATGCTTCGGTTATTTGAATGTCAGATTGTTGACCCATATTTGGGAAGTTTTCTGCCATTACTTCCGCCCATATTGTTTTTATATCATTTGTATTGACTCCTTCCTTCTCACTGATGCCTATTAGTCTCACATTGTTCATCTTGGCATCGTCTTGTAAGTGTTGAATTATTTTTTCCTGAATCCTGGTTGTTTTTAAGAGATTTTTCTTACTTTTTGTGGAACCAGGGATTGAACTCAGGCCCTTGCACTTGCCAGGCAAGCACTTATTCTACTGAGCTATTTCTCTGGCCCCCATATATTGTATATTTTGAGCATTCTCATTTTATTTCATTAAATGGTGATAGATATAAGTTCAGAGTCAAAAAAAAATAAGTTCAGAGTCAGTCTTCTGTATGTAGACAGCCAGTTTTACTCAGCACTATTTGCTAAAGAAGTTATCTTTCCTTCAGCATATAGCTTTGGATCCCTATAAAGTCTATAGGTCTCACTAAGTAGATCAGACTTGTAGTGATTCTCCTGTTTTCAACCTCCCAAGGACTGGGATTCCAGGCATGTGACACCATGCCCAGTCTCAATAGCCACCTCATCACACCCTAGGGGTGTGGGCAGACTGCCACGCTGGTGGCATTGAGCCCCAGCTGCTGTGCTCTGCCTAAGCAGGTGCTTTAGTCCACTGAGATATCTGGCTGACTCTTTAAATACATTTTTGTAAGCATTGATGTTCTGCTTTATTTTAATTTTTTTTCCTGTATTTACATGGAAAGGACTTGGAGTTCTTTTATAGATTTTTTTTTCAAGTTGTATTTTTCTTCTAGTAAACAGTAGTCTTTTGTCTAATATTGGGCACCCAGGGAGAAACTGGAGAAACCACTCATTATGCAGAAAATGGAAGTAAATTGTTTTAGACAGCTACTCTTTTAGCAATGGATTTCATCAGTTTCCCCTGTCCAAGGTTGTGTTTTACAAAAATGTTACCAGACAGACAAACAGATGTAACATATAAGGTAATTATCTTCGAAAGGGTGCACCGTGGAACTTTTAAAAATGAATCACAACAGAGATTTCTTGTAATACTTTTGTTGTATTAACAGCTTAGAGGTATACCAGTACGAGTTAGAAGGCAGAAAGAGTTCACAGGCAGAAAGAGACTGAAAGTGAGTTATCTGGGGGGAGAGAGATTAGAAATGAACTGGAGCCTGAGGGTGGCCAAAATGCATAGTTTTAATTAGAAAAGACAAAAAAGGGAGAAAGGAACATAAATGTGGATGGTGTCCTCTGCCCCTACACCTCCTGGAGAGGAAGGACAAAAGTCATTTGAGGTTTTGGATTAAAGGGGACTTGATGTGTAGAAGAGCAGTTGGGTGTGGAAAAAGATGGTGGAGAGGTGGACAGGTGGGATAAGAGGCAACCTAATTAGTGGAGCTAGGAAGGCCAGAGAAAAGGGTGAGTAGAGGAGTCCTGCAATGATGGTGATGCAAAAAGGAGTGGGAAGAGTAGGAGGATGGGGTGCAAAAGAAGCATTTCCAATGGTAGAAACAGAGGAGGGACTAAGGGTTTAAGGGCATATGGTGTTGCAGGTATGTGGTTAGCAGGACTGAATTCAGGCCTGAGGATAAGATTAAAGCCAAGTGTAGGCTGATCTTGAAGAAAGAGCCTTTGGAAAACAGTCCAGGATTGACAGAAATTTGACTGAGAAGGTAGAAGAAAGACTACACTTGTCATTGTTCTGGGTAAATCTGTTGAAGTCCAGGAATTTGGAAGTTGAAGATCCTGTTTTCAGATTATTGAATATTATCTAGTATGTTGCAGAAAAGATAGATTTTTTGTTTAGTGGCTCTCCTCTCAGATAGAGGGATTTTAGTTTTTTTTTTTTTGTAGTGGGGATTGAACTCAGGACCTTGCACTTGCTAGGCTGGCACTTAGGCTGTTGAGGTATATCCCAGTCCAGTTTTTCATTTAATTTATTTTCATTTAATTTTTTATTTTTTAATATAAAATAAAAGATGTATTATGTTCATAACTTTCATACAAGTGATGACATAGAGAGCAGTAAATATTGCCCTGTGTGTTATGAAAACAGTTTGCAATGTATTAATTCATTGAATCTGTATGGTTAAGGTGTCTTGAAACTGTCTGATTGACATTTGTATTTTAATAAAATAAAAATAAATGAAAAAAAATATTGTCCTGTGTGTCACATATACACACATCAAACAGTCTCATAGAATTAACAAACAAAATGAAGGATTAAGAACAGTGGGCTGAAACCTACTCATAGGATTTTAAGATCTAACAAGTAACAAGAAGTGGGAAATTTTAGACCACAGCACTGTTGACGGCAAAAGAATGATCAATTAAAGAGCACATATTTTCACATTAAAAACAGTAAAAGCTATGTAACCAAAATCAAAACCAGAGATAGCTCAGTAGAATAAGTGCTTGCCAGGCAAGTGCAAGGGCCTGTGTTCAGTCCCCAGTTCCACCCAAAACAACAACAACAACAACAACAACAACAAAATCCAAAACAACACAACAGCATTAATATAAAAAAGAAAAAATTCAAAATCAAAAAGCAAATTGGGGTGGGGCTGGAAAGATGGCATCCTGCAAGGAAGGTTCAGGCTCCACCGCCCCCTTTTTCAGCTTACCTCCGTCGTGGTGGGGAAAGGCAAAGGAAAAGGGGCTCTGAAGATTTGGTTATGAAGCAGGTGCAGATAGATAGCGTGGTATTAAAATTAATCCGACATTATCAAAAAGAAGGTCAAGGAACTGAGGTGGTTCAAGGAGTACTTCTGGGCCTGGTTGTCGAAGATCGGCTTGAAATCACCAACTGCTTTCCTTTCCGCCAGCGCACAGAGGATGACAAGGAGTTTGATGAAGTCCCTTACCAGATGGAAATGTTGCGGAGCTTTCGCCACGTAAACATCGACTATCTCCACGTGGGCTGGCTCCAGTCTATATACTAGGCTCCTTCGTCACCTGGGCACTTCTGGAATCTCGTTTCAGTTACTAGCACACCATAGAAGAATCTGTTCTCATTTACTATCCCATAAAAACTGCATGAGGGTCTCTCTGATTAGAGGCATACAGACCGACTCCTAAACTGACTGAAGTTTATAAAGAGAAGGATTTTTTCCCCCTGAAGCATTGAAAAAGGTTAAATATCACCTTTGAGCACATGTTTGAAAAAGTGCTGATTGGCATTAAAAATTCACATCTGATCATTGTGCTGATATGGGAGCTTGAGAAATCAGTTGTCGCAGATAAGCACGAGCTGCTCAGCCTTGCCGGCAGCAATCACTTGGAGAAGAGCCTGCAGCTGCTGATGGACACAGTGGAGGAAATGAGCCAAGACAGTGAAATACAACATGTATATGTGGAACACCAGCAACCAGCAGGAGCAGCAGAAACATCAGTATCAGCAGTGTCGCTAGCGGGAAAACCTGCAGCGCTAGAGCCAGGGAGAACCCTTGCTACCTGAGGAGGACCTAGCCAAGCTCTTCAAGCCCCACCAGACTCTGGCCAGGATTGACTCACTGCTCATCGCAGGTCAGATTAACATGTACCGACAGAACGTCAAAGAGTTCACTGTCCAGAACTTAGGCAAGCTCTTCATGGCTCAGGTTCTTCAAGAATACAACTACTGAGACACGACATTTGCAGAAGAGGAGGTCACAGTGGGGCAGCTCCTTGAAGATATAGATTTGTATATTGAAAAACAGACTCTTTAATGTCATTGCTATTTTTGGCTGCAACATCTGTCTAGCCAGTAATAAAATACAGTCACGATTGCTTGTTTCTTTTTTTTAAAAAGAAGCAGATTGGAGGTTGAATGATCTATCAATTAAATACCTAAAAAACCATCTAGAACATAACAAACAGTGATATTTACCAAAAAGATTTGCTAGTTTTTCTTATATACGTCTCTAGAATTAGAAGATAATTTACATTTAACAATAGGAATATGACAAAAAAAAAAAAAAAAGAAAGAAAAAGAAAGAAAATTTAGCTGGGGAGATGGCTCAGTAGAGTAAGCGCTTCCTTGGCAAGTGCAAGGGCCTGAGTTCAATCCTCAGTTCCAACAAAAAAAAAAAAAAAAAAAAAAGAAAAAAACAATAGAAATGTGATTTAAATGACTGTTTCTTTAAAATAATTCCATAATTAGAGAACAATGCACACAGGTTTATTTTGTAGAGCTATTCCAAAATTAAGATGTATAGTATAGAATACCTATTCTTATTTTAGTGCATGATTTTTCAAATTTCCTCACATTCAAATTGATAAGGACTTTGTCAACATCTACACTGAATTCTGATCTTGCAGAAAATTTATTTCTAAGTAAGCCATAAAGTCAAACAAAGCATTGTTTATGATTCATAAAAAACATTGTATTCCTCAGGCACAAATCCTAGAACTATTGAAATTCCTAGCTGGACAAAAGTATGAAGATAAACCAATCAATTGATAGACAAAGTTTTGTATAGCATACTGTAGGAAGATTTTGCTTCTTAATCCACTCTGCCAGTCTATTTCTTTTAATTGGTGAATTGAATTCATTTACATTGATGGTTATAATTAAGATGTATTGACTTATTTTTGACATGTTCTTTACCTGTTATTGTATACCTCTTTTTTTCCCTGTGTTTGTTTTTCCTATTTGGTAGTTTCTTTTTGTTCTCATTCAAGGAGTTGTGATCATTTTGATCCCTCTATAGAATATCTTTTTGTAGGGTTGGCTTGTCATCATGAAATTCTTTAGTTGTTCTTTGTCCTGGAAGTATTTCACTTCTTCATTAAACTTTAAAGGAGTTTTGCAGGGCATATAAGTCTGGGTTGGCATTTTTTTTTGCAAGACATGTAGTACTTTGCTCCATGGTCTTTTTCGCTTGATGGTTTGTGAAAAGAAATCTGCCATTATTCTGATAGATTTTCCTTTAAATGTGATCTGTTTCTTTTTTCTACTGGTTTTTAGTATACTGTTCTTGTGCTGAATTTCTGGAATCTTTATTATATGTCCGGGTTTTTGATTTGGTTGATGTCATTTGGAATTCTATATGATTTGGTTCTTTGAATGTCAGGTTGTTTCCCCATATTTGGAAAATTTTCTGCTACTAGTTCTGTTCATATTTTTTTATATCATTTGTATCAACTCCTCCTTTCTCATTGATGTCTATTAGTTTTACATTATTCATCTTTGCATCATCTTGCAGACGCTGAATTATTTTTTCCTGCATCCTAGTTGTTTTTAAGAGATCTTTTTTTACCTTTTCACTAGCTACAATGGTATCTTAAAGGTCTGAAAGTATATTTTCACTTTCATTCAAATGATTTTGCCAATGTGTGATTGAGTTTTAATTTCATGTATATCACTTTGAATCTCTTTCATGTATTCTAGTTCTTTCCTATATTGCTTATACTTCAATTGTAGTTATCATTTCTTTTTTTGCTTCATAAATTATTTCTGATATGATTTCCTCTATATCTTTAGGCAGTTGCTTCTTTACTTCAGATGCTATTATTTCAGAGATTTCAGGTGTGTGATGTCCAATTTCTTCTGTGCTAGTGTCTCCTGCATTTGTTCTGGGTGAGCTTGAGGCCTGAGAATGCATTTTGCCCCTTCTCTTTGTCCTTTTGTATAGCACTGTCTTCTGACCTTTGGTGGAGAACTTTGGTGAGGCTATTATCTTAACATCAGCTCTGGATCTACCACATTCAAACTTTTCCAGGTGGGTGTGGCTCCAGTCTGGCTTCTGTGCTCCACTTCTTCCTGCTGCTGCCCTTAGAAATGAACTTGCTGTGTCACTCTGGCAAGATGTTCTGCTCCTGGATTAGCTGCATGGATCTTGCCTCTAGCTTCTCTTCAGGGAGTTCTGCCACAGGTGCCACACAGGGCCTGTCTGTTGGAGGAAGTTCCATACATGCCTGGCCTGGGTGCTGGCTGGAATACAATTTTAAGTTTTTAAAGAGACAGAACACAGGCAGATCAGAGGGCCAAATGGGAGTTACCCATAGCAGATATTGGGTTTTAATAAAAATTAAAGAGAAAACAAAAGGAGAGACAGGCATCCCTGTGTTTCTGGGTATTCTCATGTTAATGGTGGATGCTAAGCAGGAGACCAGCATCCTGCATTTCCTGAGGGGTCAGACCAATGGGACAGTTTTCCAGCCCAAAAGGATAGTTACCAAGTCAGGAGGGTCCAAGACTTACTACTAGGAATTTCAGATGGAAGGACAGAAGAAATTGGTGAGGTGATTCAGAGGAGATATAGTCACTCATCTCCATGTACATGACTGCCTGGATAAGAGATGATGTCCAGAGTCATAACGAGGGATGGCATTGACAAGGATTTCTTTGTGGATTCTTGAGTCTCAGCACCAGTGTTAGGTTGCATTTAAGAGCCTGAGACATTGATCAAGGCTGAAGGTTTATTAGCACGACAAATAGCAGCAGTTAGGGATCTGAAGTTGAGAATTCAGACCCTGAGAAGAAGGGCAGTAGCCTTTTAGCCTGGGAGGAGGAAGTGGTGGAGCATGGACCAAGAATAGAAAGAGGGATGGAGTGAGAAATTAGCTGGGTTTAAAACTAGAGTAGAAGTTATGCTTCTGGGCTTCTTCCCTCCCCAGCCTTCTGGTGTGGCTCTCTCACTATTTCTTATTTTCCCCCTTTCCTGTTTGCTTTGCTTTGCCCTCCCCTTCCTTCCCCTCCTCTTCTTTCCCATCCTCTCTTCTTCCATCTTCTTCCCTTCCCTTCCCTTCTTTTCTCTATTTTCTTTCTCTCTTTCCCCCTTTCCCCTGGAGGCACTTCCCTAGAACATCATGGAACTGATCCACTAACAACCCTGCCACAGCTGTGCGTCCCGCCACACCCCGTGCCCCTCGCCCGCCATCCTTCTGCCTCCTCTGTTCTTGGTCCTTGACCTGGCACTGCATGTGGAGAGAAGGAGGATGCCTGGATGCCCCTGCATCACCTCTGGGAGTCCTACAGCTCTACCAGGGAAGAGCAGGAGGAGGAGGATGCTGAGGAAGAAGTATAGGTAGTTACATCAAACTCAGTAGCAGGCAGATCCAAAGGATACCGTGAAGCTTCCAGGCCTTTGGGAAACCACAGATTATCTTTCTTACTGAAAAAGGAAATCACTAGGAAAGCCCAGAGGTGAAAGGTAAATGTGTTGATAATGCCTACAAATCAGTGTTTCTCTGTCCCAGAGAGGTGAAGTAATTCAGTGGCTGACCAAACTCACGTACCAATTCAACCTTTATGCAGCAACATTTGCTCTTTTGGAAGGATTTTACCTGCTGTAAAGGCCCACCCAGAACACTTGAGCAGAATTGCAAATAGCTGTTATTTCCTGGCTGCCAAGACCATTGAAAAGGATGAGAAAATTGTGGTGCTGAAGATAATGACAAGAGACAGTTTCTGTGGGTGTTCCTCTTCTGAAATTCTGAGTATGGAAAGAATTATTCTGGGTGAGTTGAGTTGAGATTTTCACACAGCCACAGTTAGAGTTTCTTCACATTTTACACATCACTGCAGTGCCAACTAGGCCTCAGTTACTTTTCAGTTTGCCCACATTGAGCCCATCTCAGCAAATGGCAGTGTTCACTAAACAGCTACTTTACTGTATGGTCTGCAACCGACTTCTGCCATTCAAAGGATCCATGCTTGCTCTTTCCCTGGATAGCTTGCAAATGGAGAACTCATTCTCAGTGGGCTTCCATTTCCCATTGAACTGCTTCAGAAAGTGCAGATGGAGAGCTCCAAGCTGATCCGCTGGAGAACACGGATGGACATCACCTTTCTACTCTGAAGTCTTCCCTGCCTCTAAATTCTGTGAATGTCTACTGTTCCCTCAAGCACACCCTGGTGACATGTGTCAGAGGAGTGTTCAGATTATATAGCTCCTTTGTCTTAGGACAAGAGTTCTCCAAGAAGAACAGAAAGCCAGTCAGAGGCTTGCTCTCAGAGATCAGAGGTACAGCAGCCTACAACCATCCTTTACCAGCTGTTGGTGGGTGCAAACACCCCTTGGCTAAATGCAAAGTGGATGAAATGGAAGTGGATGTCCTACGATGGGGTCAAGCAGTTCTATAAAGAAAATAGCACTGCAGAAAGTGCAGGTTCTAGACCCATCCAAGCCCAGGTCCTGCGAGTGTGTGAGAGAGCTTTTGCACTCCCCTGCGTCTGCTGGAACTCTCTGAACTAAGCCCAGGCCCACTGTGTGAGTGAGACTTTTTGCCATGCTCTTGAGATCCCTCCACTCCTCCAGAGCCACCCCAAGGCTGCCTTGTGAGTGAGAACTTCTGCCAAACTCTTAGACCCCACCAGACCTGCTGAAGTCCAGGTCCTGAAAGTGTGTGGGAGAGCTTCTGCACTCCCCTATGCCCCTTGGGCCCCTCCAAACCCACCTCAGTCCTGGCATACAGGCCTGGGGTGAAAATATGAAGCCATCCACTTAAATATGAAGGCTTTGAGTTTATCATTCTTTATAGCTGAGTAATACTCCATAGTATAAAGATACCACATCTTTTTCAACCATTCCTCATGTGATGGGCATCTTGGTTGTTTCCAAGATTTGGCTATCACAAATTGTGCTGCTATAAAAATAAACACACACATATCACTATGATATGACATTTTCAGTTCCTCCAGGGAAATTCCCAGTAGGGGTATAGCTGGCTTGAATGGGATTTCCAGTCCTAGTTTTTTAAGGAGTTTCCACTCTGATTTCCATAATGGTTTCACCAGTCTACATTCCCACCAGCAGTGGAGACGTGTTCCCTTTTCTCCTCATCCTTTGCAACATTAGGTGTTTGTTGATTTCTTTATGATAGCCATTGAAAGACTAAGTTTTAAGGCTTGAACCTATAAATTTTCCTAGGACAAAGAACAGGTACTCTGTGGATCCGTATATCAAAAGCAAGCAGGGGTAGTAGGAGTTATAGCAGATGAAACAGAGTTTAATGAAGAAGTATGTAGCAGTAAGGACTGGAACTTTCTGTGTGTGCACCCCTGGCTGCAGAGGTGAGCACGGTAGAGGCGGCTCACAATGGGAGCTGGGACCAGCCGCTGGGCACTCGCAGCTTCAAGAGCTGAGCTGCTGCCATTCATCAGCTGGGTTGTGGGCAACTGCCATCAGGACATGACTGGTTGGTGTCTATGTGCTGTGCTTGATGTTGGTCTCAGCTACTGAGGTCCTCTATGGAGTGGGCTTCTCCGGGCTTTAATGGCAAACACTGGAGGATGGTCTGTAGCGGTAGCTCTGGGGCCTTTAAAACACTTAGCTGAGAATGCTGCAGGGTTCTTGTTCGGGATACTGCATGGCTGTTGTGAAGAGCCCCAATGCTCTTTTCCCCCATTGTTCCTGGAGTTCTCACCTATGCTGGTTTCACTTGTGCTGGATGGGGTGACACTGAAAGAGGTCACTTGGCAGTACTCCAAAAGGATGAGGAAGGCGCATGTCCACCTCACACTTCTCTGCCCTGTGAGAGGAGCTTATGAGGTAGGGATTCTCTCTATGCTCAGGAGTTCTGCTCTGGGGAGAGGATGATGCAGGCAAATAGCTAGTTTCATGCATGGGTAGCTGTCCAGTTATTTCTCCTTTCTGAGGATCTTCTTACTATCTTGCTGACAAGACTATCATGAAGTCAAATTCTAAAGATAAAAACCTCAAAAATAATCTATTGCTATGTTTTTAGATCACAGGCTTTTTAGTCAAAAGCAATATATGTGCTTCAATTTAAGTCACTGATTCCAGTAAGATGCAGCAACACATGCCTATAATCCAAGCACTGGTGAGGCCAAGGCAGGAGGATCACTATGAGTATGGGCCAGCCTGAGCTACATGGTTTGTCTCAAAACAAACAAACAAACAATCAAAAAAATAAAAACAAATAAAAAATATCTAAAACATGAAAAAATCACAGGTTGACAGGTTTTTCTATTTCAGATGTTATTCTGAAAGTTTTGAAGAAACAGACAGTTCTAGCTATAGACTCACCCATAGCTTGGGAAATTTTGGCTGACTCAGGAATGGACCTGTTGCTGTTGGTGTTTGAGCAAGAAACTTTTACTATAAAACAGGTTTGTATGAAACAATATGTTATAGAACTGCATTAAATGTAAATGTATAAAAGCAGGAATTCAAATATCTATAGATAAATATACAAGGAATTTTAATTGAAATTGCTCAAGTGAAAATAGTTGAAAGGTAATATTATAACAGCTAACAATAGATAATATTTTACTAATTAACAAACACAAATTTGATTGACTCCTTCTAACCTACCTTAGCCTCAATTTCTGTGCATGTGAGCATTTCAAAAATAATGTTTTAATCAATTTATATTTGCTCAATATAAAATTGCATCCAAATATCCATTTATGTGTGACACTTACACACTATTTTAGAGTTAAATTCTAATAAAAATTAAATTCAATTAACTAATATTTCTTGAATAATTCTTACACATGTGTGGAGTATATGAGTGGCTGAATTGCTCAGTGTGGTGTTTTGAGGGATACCACAAAGAAAAAAAGCATCACAGTTTTCAAAGATAAAGACAAAGGCTTTTCCTGTTGTCTTAGCCACCAGTGGAAATTATTCCAGTGTTTAGAATAATTTCTAAAGCATCCTTTGCATTCAAATAATGTCTGTACAGTATATAAAGTACTATAAATAGAAAGCACACTAGAGTGATTGAAATGTAAAAAAGCAAAAACAATTATCTCACCCCATTGTCATTTTGTCAAAGTACACTAAAATCAACTCAGTGATAAGCTCCTCCTCATTTTTAAGATCCATAAAACTTCTAGCCGGGCTGGGGAGATGGCTCAGTAGAATAAGTGCTTCCCTGGCAAGCACAAGGGTCTGAGTTCAACCCCTGGTTCTGCAAAAAAAAAAAAAAACAAAAAAAAAAAAAAAAAAAAAAAAAAAAAAAAAAAAAAAAAAAAAAAAAATTTTTGGGGCCGGAGAGATGGCTCAGTGGAATAAAAGCTTTCCTGGCAAGCACAAGGGCCTGAGTTCAATCACCAGTTCTGAAAAAAACTTCTAGCCTCTTCTTGGTGAGCTTAAGACTCCTTAACTAAAATACTGATATAAACATATACGTACAATATTTGCAAACATGGGTAGCTATTATTTTTCACCAATGAAATTCTTTTATATGAAAGGTAACATTTTCTATCATATCTGTGCAATTTTGTAATTAAAATAGAAGCAAAATAAAGTTGAATTTTGAGCACCACATTCTTACTTAAAAAAAGAAATTATAAATAGACCTAATGAAACTTTTTCTTTAAATACTTGCAAAGCCCTTAACTGAGAGCACATTTCCGAAAGATGAACCCCTTGCTAAAATTTTCAAATAAAATTATTTTTTAAAGCTCAGCTTTATCTGTGTCATTCTGATGTTGTTCCTGTGGGAAGCTCAAAAGAAAAAAATGCTAAGACCTCTTCAACTATTGGAGTCAACTATACCACGCTGTTTGAAATTGGCAACCTCACTGAGCTCCTCAAACCCAGATGATTCTGAGCTCTAAGGATTAATTTTACCATCTTGCAAGAAAGATTTTACTTACTTTGATCCTAGGTTAAGTCTACTTTCTTTTCTTTGTTTCCTTCCTTGCACCTTCCTCCTTCCTTCCTTCCTTCCTTCCTTCCTTCCTTCCTTCCTTCCTTCCTTCCTTCCTTCCTTCCTTCCTTTCTTTCTTTCTTTCTTTCTTTCTTTCTTTCTTTCTTTCTTTCTTTCTTTCTTTCTTTCATCCCTCTCCCTCCTTCCTTTCTTTCTTCTCTCTCTCTCTCTCTCTCTCTCTCTCTCTCTCTCTCTGCCACCTCACTTTTGTTCTAAGGATCAAAGTCAGGGCCTGTGCATACTAGGCAAGCACTCTACTACTCTGATCTAGCCCCAGGCTCCTAGCTCAGTTCTGTTGTTCAAAGCAACCTATCTGTTGCTTTCACTAGCAAAAGATGTAGTAGGATATGCTTCATTTAAAAAAAAAAGTTTGCTATCAAAGGTGAGGTATCCCTTTTATAGGTAGAAGACATAAAATATATACATTTTTTATTTTAGGGAAGGGTCTACAGGGTGTTCAGGATCTCACTACTAGGTTGGACTCGTGATTCACCCATTTCTAGCCTCCCAAGAGCTGGGATTACAGGCGCTCACCACCACATGCAGTCTTAGAAGCCATAAAATCTAAAATGTCTCTGTAAAGCTGTTTTATTTATTTGTTCTCATTGCTTTTGTCTTTATTGATGATGCTATCTCCTGGCCTTTGGGATGTCCATCTCATTATTACCGGATCAGTAGGTTTTTGGGTTAGCTGCATAAATGATCTCTCTGAGTTCTGGGGTTGAATGCTTGACCTTTTGACTCTTGATGAAATCAACCTCATCTTTTTTTTTTTTTTTTTTTTTTTTTTTTTTTTTTTTTTTTTT